>JBBBVU010000007.1:13741984-13753369 GCA_037177055.1 Atherinosoma microstoma | reverse complement strand
GGTTACATAAAGTGTCATCAGCTTGAATTTCAGGCAGTAGTTGTGTGTGTGTGTGGGGGGGGGGGGTGTTTAGTGCTGACTTTTGGATCAATATGACAGAAAATGATCATATCTATAAAGTACAAAGTTATAATCATTGCAGTAATTATCTTGTGTGACTGCTGACGAATGGCAGCATTTAAACTACAAAAAAGGTTCCCCACAGATGTTCGCAGCTCTAACTTTTTCCCTACAAATGACCTAAACTCTAAATGAGATCAGCCAATAGTTTATTTACTTATTCATCAGCTTTACATTAGAAAGGGTTTGAATAACATGAATGAAGCCGTGGGCCCTTTTAAACATCACTCTCAACTTTGCCATTTTGCAAAGTCACTAATGATCTTAGAAATACACACAAAAAAGCTGGTTTTATCCTGAATTACACAAGAAAACTCCACTTGTATGAGAACAGTGTCTGCACTTTCTTAATGTGTTCTCTTCTCGGATTGCCTGATCATTAGAACACACTGAAATTGGCTCATTAGCTGTATGAAGACTTAAGGGGGGAAAATACCTGCTCATTTACTTAAAGGGGTCCCAAAAACATTACAGCGAGTGTAAATGCAAGAAAATAAACCAAGGCACAGCATAGTGGTCTCAAGACATACAAGCCTTTAATGGGACTGCAGTAGTAAAAAGTAAATAGCACTTCTGCTTTTATTAATCTACCTGCAGAGACAGGCTGGAGCAGCTTTCTCGGGCTGTAAATCAAGCGTTTCCTCCCTTTGGCCTCCCACTGGAAAAATAATGAAGGCATTCGAGAGGCCTGAGGCAAATATAAAGGTATAAGTAAATATCCCAAAAAAAATCCATTTGGATTGTATTAATGATATTTCCTTGTTCATGCGTGAGGCAGAGACAGAGCTAGTGAGGAAAATGACAGTTTGTGTTATTGGTGCAAAAACTGTCAATGTTGCTGTGCATACAGGGGGAGGACATTTTGTTTTACAACACATTATTTTTGGTGCATTTACACTTTGAGTCCATACAGCCCTGTGATTTTAAGATCCCTAAAAGAACTTTGAAAATACTATTGACCTTTTTTTATTTCAACTCCTGATTTTGTTTTAGTCCATACAGACAAAACATGCAAGGTACAGTTGAAATATCAGAAAAATGATGTCTTGTGTCTTTTCCTAAACAGTTTTCCTTGGCCTTATTAAAAATGTCATGAGTTTAAAGGAAGATAATCAAAAAGACAGTTATGTTGCAAATGCACCTTGTCAAAGAAGATACAAGATAACATTTTAGTTTCTGTAACATGCCAGTTTAGTTCGTACAAAATATACAGATGGAGTATGAGAAATTAGTTAATTACCAAAGTGGGTAACTGCAAAAATTCAGAAACTGAGGGCAGCCATGTTTCAAAAGAAAAAATAACACCATTATCTCCAGATAATGACTTAGTGATCTCATTATCTCAAGAAAACAAGGATCATTTTCTCAAGATACAGGGAAAAAAAATTGGGGGGGGGACAAAACTGTCATCATTTTGATTAGTCTTTTGAATTATGATAAAACAAAGAGGTCTCAACATGCCTCAACTTACTGTTATAGATCTGACCATTTGAGACAATTAACACCTAAATTAGGTGCTAACCACTCATTTTCTACCTCACCATGATCATTTTGTGATCTTGAGGAAAAACTAAATGTGTTATCTTACAATAACCAGTAGGTGGTCATGTTGAGAACACAAAATGTGGATGAGATAAGGAGAGAAAATAGCCCATTATTTCATGAACAGCACAAAAAAGAAGTAACTGCAGACATGGTCACACTCATCTTCTGTACAAAACAAGGAATGAAAAGCTGTAAAAAAGAAAGAAATGTCACTGTTTGCTCCGACTTATCCTCCTGTCCTGATGTCTTTCTAATATCAATCAGTCCATCTGTCTGAGGATAGTCCGTTGTCACTTTGAATGTTGCAGCTGCAAGGAATTCTGAGATGCTTTCCTTTCCTTTCCCTTTCTTTGCTTTGACCAGCTCTATATAGAGCAACAGCTCGTGAATGTTAGGTTAAGAAGATGACTGTTTTCTTTCACTTCCCCCTCTGATAGCCACTAAATCAGGAGTCATGGCTCCAGCTGACCGACATTCTTAGGGATATGTATGTATTGCCCTTTAAATTGTCTGGCCTTTCCTCCTTATGGAGTCTCAAAGAGGTTGGAGTTACCTTGCAAATAAAAAAAAAAACAATTCATCAGCACCCTTAGAATCTAAAAATGACGATGAAGATGCTTACTATCACCTACAGATTGTATCATGAGGTGTGCCTGCTTCTTCCTGCTTCCCTCCTGTTACCCTTTTCCAGAAGGAAATCAAGATGTCATTCTTCACTACCTGGTTAATGCAGCTGAGATAAGGACGTACAGACTTTTTTACCTCATTGTCCATGCTCACAGCAGTAGAGCCACTAACTTCTGCATTTCTTCAAGTTCTTGCTGCCTGCATGTGCAGGTGTTATTCTTCCAAATCAATGTAAGTGCTGCTCTATAACTGTTAAATGTGAAAATAAGCAGTTATTACTCACATGTAACCTAATATTAATTTTAAACCTGGAAGTGGTTCAGTGTTTAGTTTAGTTTCCACTGCCTGCAAAATGGCAAAATAAATTAACCATAACAGGTTTTGAAGATTGATTTGCAAATGTTTTGTCATTTTTGCTGATGATGCTCACTGATGGATCCAGTAACAAGCTGAATAAATGTTTGGTATTCTGCATTGGAAATGCTATTTGGTTCAAGTATCTGACATATTATACAGTAAATTTGTAATATTGCTTACTGGTTTTAGCCTGAGATGTTTCAAGGACACGCAGCCCTATGTAGAATAAAAGAATAACTTTGGTAAACAAGAGTGGTTTGGTCATGGTCTGATTCAGAAAATGAAAATAAAGTTGTTTGTACATATACGGATGCCAGAAATGTGCTGTGCTGCTAACCTGACCCACACTCTGCAAACCAACAACATTGTTTATTTGGTCAAGTTTTGCTCTTTTGTGCCTAATTTAAAATGTTCACTAATTCATTTTATTGTTTAACCAGCCAATAAATCAATCCCCAGGAACTATTTCTAAAAACAGCTGTAGCCTTTTAGGTGAATTGTGACTGAAAATTGCCAAAACGTTGATCAGTGTGGACGAAACCCTACAACATGTTTCAAATTGACTTGCAGAAATAAGACCTCTTGAAATAGTTGCGTTTCTTTATATGCCATGATTGAAAGGGACACAAAGACATGTGGTTGAGACCACTACGTCCTTCTCTACTGACTGGGATTAGGGCAAAATGACATTCTAAAAAAGAAATTGAAATTCAGTCTGATTGCCAGCCTACATGATTATCCTTTTCTTGGTTCATACGTCCATGTTCTAACAGTCTGAGTGTGACGGCATTCTTTTCACACGGGACTTGCAGCTCCTGTCACTGGTGATCGATGTGCCGACTTTAAGATGGACTTGGCCCATGCAGCGTCACCCCTGCCATCTTCCAGCACCCTTTGCTCACAGCTCTCTGTGCAGGAAACCCAAGACCACAGGCCACAAAGGGCTGTGTAAAGCATCTCACCCTTCCCTCTCAGTATAGTAATTAACCTGCCTCTCACCTCCCTGTCCAGCAGCGTCTTCAGAACAGCCTGGCAATCACCATACACTTCACACAACAGCCAGCACTCGGGAACTTGACCCTCATGGGTCCTTTTCTTCTTTTGTGACACTTTTCTCTGCGGCACTTCTCCTTCCAAATTATGGCAGCCTGCCATGCCTCGCACACACGCAATGTCGTCACATTCTGTAATGACTCCATGTCTTGATAAAAACTGGCAGATCACAGTGAATTAGTAGCTACTTGTAAGTGATTTCATATGTTATAAAATGAAGGGGGGGGGGGGGGAAGACCTATTGATGTGCAGCTCAAGCAAGAGAAGTCAGTAAATCACAGGCTCCACTCTGTCCATAGGCAATTTTCAAAGTTAGAAAACATTAAAGACTTATTAACTTTTAGTGGACGTTCAGTGCAGGTCAAGAAATGGAAATAGACTAAGCGGCCAATAAAAGCATGAGTCCTTCTTTGGCGCAACTCATGACAAAAGCAGCCCTTAAATCAGATGTGAACAACTCCGCCTTGTTCATAGTGCAGCCTGTCTAGAACTCCACATTAAGCGTCTTCGTAAAGGTGAGCCTTTGGGGCAGTCCAGCACCTTTATGTCCATCAATAATTTCCTCTTCTTGGCTGATGACTTTCGAGCCCCCAGAACAGGCTGGTTTTGATTAACAGTGCTGTGTACAATAAGTGAGACCTGCAGCGTTCGTGATGCTGTGACGGATACTCTGAAAGAAATCACCCCATTCAGGTTTTCCACACTGGCCACATTGTGTTGGACAGAGAGAAGAATTCTAACGTCACCTTGCATTATATCAGCACTTCACTTTTTTCCAGCATACAAGTTTGCTTACCAGTAATCTAGAGGGAGAACATTGTCTGCAACCACCAAGAAATGACCCACGCACTGTCGCAGCACATTTCTTTCAAACTCTGCAAGAAAAATCCCTCGATTTAAACATTTCTGTGCTGCCCCGTATCGTGCCAGTCGCTCATTTAACTATATATTGTTGTTGGCTGGTCCAGCGGGGTGCTGTTGTGATTGGTGTCATGGTGCTTCAGCCAGACGGCCGGGGCTTACTTCTCCTTGACAGCCAAAGTCCACCCTGCTGAGGTGCCCTTCGGCAAGATATTCAATTCTTCCCAGCTGCAGAGATGCAGCTCTGAAGTGGACTTCACCTGAATTCAGACTAACATCAGCCCCACCAGAAAAAGTAAACCAAAAAAAACAGCCTTGTCATACATTTGAAGTGCAGCAGTTTGACAAAACACAGGTTTGTTGGGTAGAAAATGTGGAATCTGGCTCAGAGAAGAGCTTGTAAACTAGTTAAAACTAATCCAGATGAAGACTTAAGCAGTCATTCACCCAAACTGCATTGTCTGGATCATTTTAAACCTGAATTAAACCTTGGATGTTTTGATGAATCACAGGGTTGTTTTCAGTCTCAGCATCGAGCCGGCTTTAGTCAGGGGCAAGAGGGGGCAACGCCCCCTCAAACAAACACCTTGACCCCTCAAATCAAATCGCCGAAAAAGGCACAAGCTCTCTAAACTCTCTCATCCCAACACCGGCGGTACAGGATCTACTGTCTGCAGCAGTGAGCAGAAACGAAGACAGAATGGATCTTTACACGGACAGTTTAGCTTTAAAGTTCTGCAAGATGGTTTTCTGGACCAGACTGAGGTATTATATCCTCTAAGTTCTCAATATAATGCAGGGGAAGGCGACTTAAACTGGCCAAGGGTTGAAGAATAGAAAATAAGACTTACAGTGACCCTAAGAGCTATACCCTTCACATTTCTGCCTGCCCCCTCATTCCTAGAGCCGGCCCTGCTCAGCATCCTGCTGACATCAGACTTCGCATGATCAATCTGACAGATAGGAGATGAATATGCGGTGCCATTCTTTATGTCATTAAGTGTGTCAAAGGAAAGGGTCACAACATCTGAGATACTCGATCTCACAAGTCACTGTCTACCACCTGGGAAAGCAGCAGCAAGAACCAGCTTCACCACCGAGTGATGATGAAGGTTCCGAGACTTAACTTCAGTCATAAAACTTTTACATATGTGAACAGTTTTGTATCCAGAATGTGTTTCCCTTCATTTATCAAATATTCATAGAATCTCATCACCTTTGAGTTTTGCCAGTTCAGTTCAGATAAATGTACCGTTCTGTTTTTTGTTCTTCTTTGGGCTCAGATGCGTTTCTGAAAGCTTTTCAAATCCTTTTGGATAACTCAACAAAGGCATTGCCTTCACTCTAAAAATAATACATTTTTCCTGATTGCAGTTAAGTTGACATTGTGGTGGTTCACTGGTGATATTTACCCTCTGTAAATATAATGAAGCACGCCATTTCCAAAGACACCTGGTGGAAAAAATTTATATTACTATGCCTTTTGTTCTCTTTGTAGAGGCAGGTTAGACAGATCCACTTTTTCCCAACACGGCTGAACAGATTTTCCAGGTTTGAGCAGCCTTTCCCCTGCGGGAGAAATGAACGCCTGAAGCGGTCGCTCATGAATGTCAATAAATATGGACATGTGCCGTATTACGTGCCATCTTCACACACTATTGTTTCTCCACTGAAGCCTGAACAAGAGGCTCATTTATGTTACCACATACTGAATGAATTTTCCAATCAAATATTGGGTGAAAGTTCCACTCTGTCGAATGTTAAATGGGACATAATTTGTGGAACTAGCATATTTCCTCATAGCCAAAATGCATGTGTCCTTTGTAATTAGCAATAATACTCGATTCAGTTTGACCATTCTTGTGACACAAAACCCCAGAACCATACTTTCCCACCTAAAGAACACCACGGTGCAATATTAATATGGACCCTCAGACTTTTAAGGGCATTAAAGTGCCACAGCAACTCCAAAGCAGCCTTTTGAAAAGCCTTTTCAGTGCATTTACTGGATGAATGCTATTTCTAGTTCATTGTAATTAATAGCACTTAAAAAACTGAATAGCCCTTGTATCAGGTTTTGAATATAAACTATATTGGAGGATAATGAGAGAAGAATCTCAAAGCAAGGGAGAGAGAGAAGCAAAGTTGATTCATGATCTTATCCGCCTCCCTTTTTATATTTTCCCCATGCTAATGCTTTTATGTATTTTTCTCTGCCAACATACGTTGTAAGAAGTGACACCCAACTCTGGTCCCACCCAGTAGTCTTTTTGTTGAGGGACGGGCACAGGTTGGATCGAAGTGCTAAGAAGAGGGTAAGTGTTCAGGTGCAGGATCATTACTGTCATTTTTTCATGACGACATCATTGTGTTTTCTTCAAAACAAAGCAGATCTTCCATCAAACATGATCTGTGCAAGCCTGCAAGTCAGATGAGGTCTCAATTGTCAGTTCTGAAAAGGCAGTGTTTATTTATCATCTTCTCTGCAGAGAAACAGCCTCTGACATTTTGTTATGATGTGAATACTTGTAGCATGTCGGACACTCACACTATCTAAGCCTGATTGGTCTGTGACCAGATAAGATGACTGGGAAATGTTTTCATTCACACGAAAGAAGCTGAATTGTTTAATTAAATGTTTAAGATCAAGTTTTTACCATTCAAGTGATTTATTGACAGAAAGTTCTCTTTATGAGTAAATAAACCTAAGCATGGTCAAAGACTAGTGCGCTTTCTGGGCTTCTCAATGACTAACAGTAAAATCTAATTTTAGCTTCACAGACAGCTTGTTAAGCCTGAACCAATCAGAGGCTCAGAGCAGACTTAATTGTCTTCAATTAAGCTTGTTGACGTCAAATTCTGCCTCATAGTACGCTAAATTTATAGTTTACCAACATTGTTAACTAAAAGGTTCTAACACTGCAGTTTCTTCTACACAAATAGAGGTGGAGAGTTTTCAATTGGTTGCTATTTGCTACTTCACCACCACATCACATAAGATTTGCCAAACGAGTGCGACAGTCTAGCGTTGTTTTGGGCCTGTTGTTTTCCAGTACTTCCTTGTTAAATGCATCACCTGTAAAATTGGTACTAAAAGTAGGTCTGAAATATCCAATCAAGGTAGAATCTGTTGAGTCAACTGAATGTCTGAAGACCTGAGGTAACATTTAATTGACAGACACAACGATCAGATCAGTGTACAGAGTCTATGTGGAGTCTATCTGCCCAAGACACATTTTGCCCATCTTGGATCGTAAGGGAAATTATATTTGTATGTGTACAGTATTTTATAATTGCACAGAATTTTATTTTTCTACTATTTATTAGCATATTTTATATATTTTTAACATGGTTGCAAAGCCAAGGCAACGAAATTTCGTTCCGTATACACTGTGTGCATATTGAATGGCAATAAAGCCTGTCTAAGTATAAGTCTAAGTCTAAGATCAACAACACAGGAGTCAGCTGATCACCTAGGGTAAAAACTGTTTCATAAACTGTGTTCACTCAACATGAAAGCCATCCTTTATCAACATTACATCTTTACTTAAAAGAACCTTTTTGGGCACATGCTAAAAAAGACATATACATCTGTAGATATCTGTTTTTTTTAAATAAATGAATCAACTGCAGTAGAATAATTTTAAGTAAAAGTTTGTGGATTTATTTCCATAAGACCTTGTATCACCTGAACATGTTTGATTTCTTTGCTGTGAGAGTTGTAGAATGTAAATAAAGCCCTGTGAATACGCTGTTTTAGTTATTGTGCTAATTGTACCAGATCTACTCTGCATCTAAAATCTAATACTAGAGCCGGTCAGATTTAAATACATTTAGAATTAATTAAGAAAACATTCATACTTGCCCTCTGAAGAGAGTCAAACTTTAAGTTTTCTGTCCCCTGTGCCTCCCTTTCAGAATTTGCTTTTACTGGCAGGTCTTCTCACCAGACCAGCGGACTATAAATATGACCCCTCAGATTGGCCACATCCTTACCCCTAAAATAAATTGTGTGCCTCTCGGCAGGAGAAGACAGACAGCACCTACCAGGACAGTCCTTTCTGTCTACACAAGCAGCAAATGAGGTAAGTAAAGATCTACCAACATGGGATGGACACTCGCAGACAGCGGAGGAATCCTGTGAGGCACTCTGGGACGAAGCAGAGCAGACTTGTCTGGGGCTGTGAACAAAGGCTCTAACTCTGCCCCTCCTGTCACTCCAGTTGCTGCTGTCTGGCCCACTGCTTTGCAGCGGTGAATAGGAGGCAGTGAGGGGACTGGAGCTCATCAGAGGGGTTGACTCAGTCCTGCCTACTCCCTCAGCGCTGTGGGTCTGGCACTCTGCACAGGTGGAAAACGGAAGAGGGTGAGTGGGTAATCAGGAGGGTGTTGGCCTCATTCTGCCCACACACAAAAAAAAAGATCACAGCCCACAACTATGGCCCTCTTACCAGCTTGTCATGTGTGGTTTTTCGAGACAGTCATCACAGAGTTTCAGCAATGAGAAACACAGACGAGGAGGAAGAGGAAAGAAAAAATACCAAAAAGCAGGACTTGTGCTCAATGAATTCAAGCAAGAAGACCTCCAGTGGGAAGACGTGTTCTGGTTTTGTAGAGGATCAAAATACAGTCTAAGATTATAAAGTACTGAGCAAATTTAAAGTGTTAGAGTAAATACTAACAAATAGATTTTGTCTGTTTACTTCTGCATCTTTGCTGGTATGTGTACCCAAATGGAGAGTGAGCAAACGGCAAAACCAACCAACACACAAAGTGAGACACATTGGACCTTCTAAGGAAACAGGTAGACTGATTTATTCTGACACAAATCCCTCTTGACTTTTGCCAATCTGTCAAAACCTCACCCTTCTCAGGCATCATCCTTGCTCTGATATTCTTTCCTTCCGACTTCAGGGGGATGTTGTGAGTGTCTAAGCTGGAAACGGGCTGCAGTTGTTTTCTTTGCAAAAACACCTGTCTAAACAGCAGCAAAGCCAAGGGCAAGTCTCGCCTGTCAGCGCTGGTGACAGCTCTTGACAAAAATTCTGCAGAGACGATTCCTAAGACGTCCACTCAAGCGAAACAATGCACGTGTGCTGGATTGACCCCAGCTGGGCTGCTTCTCTCGCCATAAATACTCTGTGTTGTTTGTAGTAGCTCTGCAACAGACACTCACATTAAGCAACACCTGGAGAAGATAAAATGGACGATATGCCCATGAAGCTACGGTGTTTGTTTTGTTTGTCTCAGTGGTTGCGAATGCTCTTAATCCCTCCAAATACGTCAACGGTTTCAGTGTCATTGACAAAGCTAAAAAAAAAAAAAGGAAGAAAAGGAATATAAACCAAACCCTCTTACAGTTGTGTGACAGCAACAAAAGGCTGGACTATGTAGGTGATTAATTAATACAGCTTACAACCATTTATAAAACTGTTTGTGTCATCTGTCCAGAGTGGATTTAGGCATCATTTCAGAGGAGATTTACTGAACAAAGACCAGGTGGCTCATTAGCTACCAGAGACTTAGTTTGGTTTGTGTAGAGGAGGATCTCTGGGGTGGTCAAGTTTCGGTCCTTGCGCTTAAATTTCAACGCATGGATCTTTAATCTGCAATGTCTTCATCAGCAATAGTCTAGTTCCCATCATTTGCTGCTCACATGACCACCTCCGGGGCCTCCTGCTTTTGGTTTGAGTTCGCAGCACGGAGTGAAAAATTGCAGTGACACCAATGCCCGAATGTGGGAGCAAGCTAACAAAGGTTGAGTAATGGGAAAGTCTGCATGCATTCACCGCAGCTCATATTGAGGTAAAACTATACTTCTAAAACGACCAACATTTGCTATTGCAGGGTTTCTGCAGAGGAACTAATGTTCTTAACTATCCAGATGTACTTTTATTTACTGAATAATTAATGTAATTAATTTGCATGTGTGTTGCTAATTCTTTATGAATATACTTAAAAACTCTCTGACCATTATATTAAGGCTAATTTTCAAAGAATGAAGAGTTATCACCCAAAAAAGACAAACATAAAATAACAAACAAAGTTCCAAAGTAAACTCATTTTCAGAGTCAGTGCTGGCTTTACAGGAAAACCAAAAAACCCAGCAATAGTAGCATTTGTGTGATGCTATAAATACAGTGTCAGCTAAGGGTCACTCAAACACTCCCTGATGGCAGACCAAATAAATATAGTAAAAACCTTAGATGTAGCGAAGATATCCAGTCAGGCAGCTTCAGTTGAATGTTTCTGAGATGGTGAAACCATCCTGACTCAAGCCTCTGCCTGTGATGCCTTTACAAACACACACACATATATATCCTGAAGATCGACCTTATAAACTGTTAATTAGCATAACAGAATTTTATGTATTTCTTTAGCCCACATTTTAAATAATCCTGATTTTTATATAATTAAGCTCTAGAAAACAGTATAATAATCTAAGTTTATCTTCTAGGACATTCATTAGTTTTTTTTTATGCTCTTAAAATGTGTCTTTCTTGTGTGACCACTGAACACATTCTTTTTTCCCTTTGCTCAATAAAAGCGCTCTCTTCTATTCTTACTATGAACTCTTGCCTAAGAGGGGAACAACAATACATAAACATTAGTGAATCTCAACAGTATAGAATATTGAAATTTCCCTCAGGGATTAACAAAGTATTTTTTCTTTACTTTCATTTTTGTTTATGCCACAAATGCAGTGGTTTTATTGTTATGGCTGATCAGTGCATGCATGTGCAATGCCGAGAGAGAGAGAGAGAGAGAGAGAGAGAGAGAGAGAGAGAGAGAGAGAGAGAGAGAGAGAGAGAGAGAGAGAGA
>JBBBVU010000007.1:13730767-13741884 GCA_037177055.1 Atherinosoma microstoma | reverse complement strand
GAGAGAGAGAGAGAGAGAGAGAGAGAGAGAGAGAGAGAGAGAGAGAGAGAGAGAGAGAGAGAGAGAGAGAGAGAACAGATCACACTTGAAGGCAACATAAAACATCAGATTGTTTTTACAGATGCACTGCACAAGCTGTTTGTTTTTCATACAGCATTTTTTATTTAGAAACACATATGTGTCACTTTGCAACAACACATGACTGTACATTCTCAAAGAATACATTTTGTTTAATGATCAGATTTTACTGGGTGCCTTTTGATGATCTTCAAACACTGAAAGGAGCTTTGAGATTAAGCATGTCTTGCTTTAATTGTACAAATGCATATTTTACACATAAAGCATCTATTTTGTCTGCTCGACAACACAATAAATCCCATCATGACAACATGTGCCATCACATATAAGCTGTTTTGACAAAACTGGTTTATATTCAAGTCATTACTAACACGTAAGCTAAAGAACAGGTTATTAAGATGGACAAAATGAAGATCTTCTCCATCGCAGCCATTCTCTGATACAACCTCTGTTCTATAACGGACAGTTGAATAAGGCTATGAAGAGAAATCTAATGAAAGGATCAGCTCAGCTGATGCTCAGCATGACACCAGGTTATATTTATCTAGCTTTAACACTTCATCAACATATCAACTGAACAGTCCTCTAACAGGATGAGCCTGGGAATGTGAAATTATATTGAGCTAAACAATTAAGATTCATTGAAGATTCTACAAGAAACACCTGGACAACAAAGATACCAGTTGAAAACTCATTTGTTTTTGGATGTTACCAGAAGATTAAGTGTAGAAAATGTAAATCTTGATTTAAGATTAAAGTTGGAATATTTCTAAGTAAATTAACAGTACACAGTTAACATCACATCACTACTAGTGCAAAACCCCTAATTGGCAAATAGAAAGCAGTGATTTGTTTCAGTCCACTACAGCATTTTAAGACCTATTTTCCCCTATGTTCATCTGATGAGCGCCACAGACATAAGAGAGGATCTCCAACAATGTGTATGGTAGTTTTCACACATTAACACCATAGATGTTGGAGAGACTGTGCAGACAATTTGGTCTGCTCTTTTTTATTTTTGACACAGTTGCTGTTGACATAAGCACTTCACATGGGGAGACTTTATGCTGGAGAAGTGCTCACAGTTGGAAATGTGAAGGTGGGGCTGCTGTTTGAGTGCAGAGGTGAAAACGTGATGCGGAAAATACACACAATAGTGGGTGAGGCTCCTTGATGACCGCTGCTGTATTGATATCAATATGACATGTATTTGAGCAAAACATATCGATACAATAGACACAGGTCAAGCAGAACCCCTCATCAATGCAGTAGCAGCAAATCCTCCAGAATATTCACTGCTACCTTTGCAGATCAATTCACCCATTGATGTTCTGGAGATTTTACTGGGAACATGTCTTGAACATTTTAGGACTCTGTTGCATGTGTGAAAAAAGTTTATTAGAGCTGTTATGGTTTCAACTCCATGCCCATGTCCCATCAATTCCTACCAGGACGCAACTTAGTCGTCTGAAGTAAAGGCATGATTTAAACATGTGTTAATGCTGATGCTTTTAGAAATATACTGACTAATTGAAATTAAAACGAGAAAATATGCTTTTACGTAAAAATGTGTTCAGTACTAGAGTGACTGATTACAGAAGCTTTCCTCCTTTAAAAAAAACAGCTTTATACTAATTGTTGAATCAGGGAATTACTTCAAGAGTGTCATAGAAATAAAATAATAGCTGCGCATAAACATGTAAAATCAGGTCCCGTGTCCTTTTTAGTTAACTACCCAAACAGTAATCCTTGCTAAATATCTACAGGCCAAGGCATCAAAGCTGTGCGGTCTGTTTTTCATCCCACCCATACAACTGAAACACTTTTCATTCATTCATCCCCAAAAACCCTTAACATACTAATACTGGATACAATTTTATCATCTGTACAGATGTGTGTGTTGGAGGGGATCACTGCACCACACACATGGAGCTGCGGGGGGGATTGACTGTCCTGGCCACGGTGTCCTGACTGTAGTTCACAATGTCCGCCTTCACCACACGCTGTAAAGGTGGAAAGACAGAATTACAAAGCTGCTACAACATTTGCTTTCTATGAAAGGAAGCTGTTTATAGTCTAAGAGAGTTTTAGAGACTCAGATTCTATTTCAGCAATGAGCTGTTGCATTTGGAGAAATCAAGCCTGACACACTGTGTCACAGACTAAAAGCAGGGGAAGGAAAGCTCTTTCTCTATCTAGAGATCAGATGTAAACTAATGACACCAAATAACGATATCACAATTCCAATGGTTGCTACAACTTCAAAGCATTCTTAAAGGCTTGTGACAGATCTACTAAGTAACAGCAGCAACATACTTTCAGCTACTGAACCAAGCATATTTTGCTTTGTTGAGTGTTCTCTTGTCTATATGGTCCTTCATCTTGAGGGTAATCCACCAGCTCAGCTTTCACAATCCTCTGAGCAATGGATGAAAGAGAAAAAAAGCAAAGATAAAAAGAAAAACAGAAACAAGACAATGACAGAAGCATGAGAGGAAATTAATAAAAAATAAGAGGAATGGACTTCTAAAGAGCAGAGGAGAAGGTTTGAATAATGAAATGTTAAAAATGAAATGCACTAAGAGAAGCATATTATCAAGGCTGTTCTTAATTCCTTATGGTCATTTTGGTTATTTAGTTTTTAATCTTTTTTTTTTATTAATTCATTAGCAATACAATACAAGTAAATAAAGAAAATGTGTCCAATATGGTTTTCAAGACCGTAGCATCTTTAAATTGGTGCTTTTTCCAGCCACACTTAAAATATTAAGTTAAAAACTATCTTAAAGAGAAAACCTCTATGTTTATGTTTCTAAACCTCTCTTTAGAAACACAAACGATCCAGGAAATATCAAGCATATAAACTTTTATTTAACATTTTATAGATATCCTTCTATATCTTTATCGATGAATAATTGATGATGGTGCCTTTGAAGATGAAAAAAGAAACATACTGGTCAGTGATATCCTATAACTCAATGTTGCTTTTTTTTTGTTTCCCATATTCTCCAAGACGCTTTATTTTTCCAGACAATTCCCGAGATCTCAATGTTTTTTTGGAGAACTGTGATGTATTTTTGAACTGGGATTTTATAAACTTGGGATAATTTTGTGGCACCTGTTTATGATTAATTACATCTGAATATACAATCCAATTTGCCTTTATTTGATGAGAATTGTGCACAAAGAAGCCCAACCATATTCCAACTAACCACTGGGGAGCGGCCTATTCTGGCTGGCCGTCTGATTAACGAGCTGCCGAAGCCTGGTGTCGGAACCAATGAGTGATCCTCGTTCTCGCTATCTGATCTAGCAGACAGAGGACCATGACGGAGAAGGCTGCCAGCCAGATATAACACTGTCGGGGGTTGTGACCTTAGTGTTCAGCTCTCCAAACGTGACAGCTGATAATGAGGCTTTGCTCTCCCCATGGCTGCACTCGGAGCCACAACCTGCTCAAAGCATCATCTCTGTATCCAAGACACAAATTTAAAACTTAGTCTTTTTTGTATTTTTATTAGATGATAAATGACAAACATTCCTGAGTTAATGCCCCCTGTGTGTAAGACAGCATATCAGTTTGGGCTTCGAGATGACAATCTAATGATTTCCCTTTTTTTTTTTCATAAATTAGTGATCGAGGGAATACTGTTCCGATTAGTACATAATAAAAGTAAAACTTTAAGGCACTTGTGGTTCAAAGCATTTGTTCTGAAGCAGCAATGCATGAGTTTGAATGTGAGAAAAATATCAACATTTTCTTTAAGTTTGCTTTTACTGACTTGAATCCAGATATAATTGGAGTGGCCTGGAATAATACTTTTTTTAGATTTTCCATAAACGTTCACTTTTCTAGTGGAACTGTTGACACATACAGTATGTATAGATAGGGATACAAAAGCATGTCACAGTCATTAATATCATCAGAAAATTACATTTTATACTATTGTTTAATCAGATATCTTCACTATTGTGTTTTTATTTCTTTATTATTAGTAAATGTTAGTTATGTTAGTTACTTAAGCTAATTTATCCGTCTTCCTTATTCATCATTGTGTTTTTCGGTTCAACTAATCTTAATCTTTTTTCTTGAGGTTTAAACTGGATCCAGCCTCTCACCCAGTCTGATTAGTGTGGATTAAAGCACTTTGCTTTACTGACAGAACTATCAAGGGAGGGCAGGAAGAAGAAAGTAGATAGACAGCTCCATTAGTCTGTGGTCATTTTCTGTAAGTCAGCAACCGTGCTGGTGATGGGAGTGGAGTTTGAGAATTTGCCCAGTCCTTCCCCTATGTGCGCTCCCTTCTCTGGGGGGCCTGACCTTTGTGTAGCCCCCAGGCTCATCAACCACTGCCCAGCCAGTGTGGCTCCAGCCACTCATATCAGACCCGGGATTAATGCTTCTGGGGGAGGTGACCTTGTAAATCCTACAGCTGCCACCATTGGGCACCTTAGTCTGACTGGCAAGCTTAGACCTTAATTCATCCCAAAACGGTGGGAGATAAACCAAATAAATCAGACAGCCAATCCTGACCTCCTCACCCTTACAACTGCCTACCTTTGACCCCCGACTTCACGCATTAATGTGGTCAATGTGGGTCTATTTACAGATGGGCAGCGTCAGTGGCAGGTATACCATCACGGGAGACAGACGTAACAAACTCATGTTTACTCAATAAAAAGTTCTTTACAGTGTGTGGTAACCTCTACTGACCTAACACACTCCCTGTGACCTCGCTTAAGATCAAGCATTACCCTGCATGTAATGCAGGGCAAGAAAACCCACCAAAAATAATTAGATACTAAAAATAATAATAATAAAGTTAGAAGTTATTAGTTAAGGGCTGAGTAGAGAGGCTTTCCTATTGACAGCAAATAAGCCATTTAAAACATGGCTCAGTCAGCTGCTATATTGATTTTGCGAGGAAATTTGAGTGAGAATTGTTGATGTCATTACAGCTCACCTGGGACTGCTCTATTTCTGCTTTGTTTAGCTTTATACCCAGAATCTCAGCAGCCACTTTCTGGAAACAAAGAAACACCTGGAGAAAAATGAGAAAAATAAAACAATCTAAATATAAATACCATCAAAAGCACTGGACATTTTTTATTTGTGACTGAATAAATCATCTCATACTGACCGAATCCCCCGTCTTCGCCGAAACAAACTGACTGATGAGGCTGTTTTCTTGGCAGAAGCGCTGGTGTTTGTCAGCCTTCACTGTCCTCATGTGCTCCAGGTCGACTATGGACAAAACACAGTGTAATGTAAGAAAACTTACAGAAGATGAATGGATAGATTTATATGGTGGTTATGCAGCACTCTCACAGGGTTAACTGTTACACATCAGAACATAAACAGAAAAGGTAACTGTTTACACTTGAGTTAAGATAGAAGGGGTCTGCCTAGCGTATAGGGTTGGTGCACATAAAGGCAAGTGAAAGCAAAGTATATTTCAATTGTTATGTTGCTTTCAAACCCAGCTGCAAATTACTCTAACTTATGCTTTTAATTTTTCTTTTTTTTTCCTTTTGTATTTATTATTTTGGGGGAGCCTTAAGGGTGGGAGTGATCAGTTCCGTAGCCCCAAGCCTGTATTAAAGCTGGATGTGACACATTCTTCAGTGTAAGCCTAGTACAGTTGCACCCTGAAGCTATGAACCTCTACTTGACCTGAAACAGACAAACCAACCCAGCGGTGGAGCAAGGCTTATGAAACAATACGTAAATGACCAAAGACTTGAGGCTACAATCACACAAAGTGTAGATGGAGAAAACTTGACTCATAAGAGTGCTGGGCTTCTAGGGTGGGTGCAAGGACTCAAGATTTGGGGCTGTCACCTACATACTGATTTAATGCGAACACAATGACAGCACCTTCCTTTTTAACTATTGTGAAGATGTCCCTGTGCATTCAACTCCTGTGCAGTGATACTGAGAGCTTTGCTCCTCTTCTTCCTCACTACGGGGTCATGCTGGGGTCGATAAGGAAGGTCACCTGGGGGTCTTGTTGCTGAAAGCAATAGCTTCGTTCTTTATTTCTGGCTTTGTGCAGGAAGGTGGCTACGCCCGGTATCTGGTGCATACATGTCTGTGTGAGCTGGAGGAGGTCAGGCTACTGTACGGTGTTGCATTTCTTTCACCCCTCCTGAGTTTTAGTCTTTGTGTGAGGTTTTATTGAAGTTGTCAAGGATTTACCTTGTTCTCATGCCCCTTTGTGTGTATGTGTGTGTGTAAATGCATGCGGGAGGTGGAATAAAGCCAAAGGCAGGAAAAGACAGATGTATTGCAAGGAAGAAATATAAACACCGTAATAATCCTATATTATCAATATCTCAGTTAAATCACACGTGCTCCAAAGTGCATAATGCCAAAAAATACATTTAGAAAGAATGATTTTTGACCAGAACAAATATCATAGTCATCCTAAGTGACATATAAACATAAGCCTTTCTGGGTAACAGCAGACACTTTTACAACTACTCAATGTCCAGGGCAGACTGTCATGTCTGTGCCTCTACATAAACATAACTGTCTCATAGGCGTCAGCAGGTTATTAATTCCAGTCATTAACAACATGGGGTACGCAGCATGCTACTAGAAGTAAACACTGCTAATCCTTTGGATCCTGCGCACTTGGAGAAGGTTATCAATCATCTGTCAGAGTCAGATTAACCAACATTAACAAAAAAAGGGTAAAAAAAAAAAAAAGGTGTACAAGTGAGTGAAATTTTGCCAGTAGTTAATAAAATTGAGAAACTGGTATGTGATGTGCTCTTTTGGAGTGAAATGAGATTCTCATTTATCCATCTAACACACATGCACACACCAAAAGCTGCTGTGCAAAGTGGATGTCTGACACAGGGAGAGACGTGGGATTCAACATATAGACAATGACATTTTGACATCTGAAGGTATGGATCAAACTCCGGCACTTGGTTTCTTCCTTCTTCAGTTTCTGTGGAGAAAAAACAAGCTGTCTAATGTTGTGTTCCTGAGACTGCAGGTGTAACTCTAAAGTTTCAAAGTTAAACTCCCCATTGATGGCTAATTTTGAAAAAGTCATTGGAAGCCTGAAATCTAAAGGCAGCTGAAATTTTAGTTTCAAGCTTAAGTACAGTAGAAGGCTAAATTTAACTTTTTAAAGTAGTCAAAAGTTTGCTGGACTGAAAATATTAACCAAATTTTAGTTTGAAATCGCCAGAAATGGTGTAAATTATTGTTGTCAATGTTAGCTGATGAGTAAAAAGAAAAAGAAGCAGATTAGGTTAGTTGCTGCTGTACATTCAGAGTCCCTGTACAATCAAGCACAAGCACTACATTTTTTTATTCAGTTGCTTTTTATAGAAGTGCAGTTCTTTTAAGCATATCTCATGATAAAGATTGAAAGCCTCAGGACATATATGGACCCTGTAGTGAGATTACTTTGTCATACATACTTCATTTTCTATTGGATAAATTAACAATACTATCCTTTTTTTTATATGGTAGAGTTCATGGGTTGTGAGCATTTATGTAGCTCTTTTTAGTCACAGAATAATAGCGTAGGTGGGCCTCCTTTTTCACACAAAAGAATTTTTCAGCCTGTGGCATCTGCCTGTGTAAACTGAATACAAGACTAATCCCACAGTTTTAGCATTTTGCTCCATTTTTCTCCCTAATGTACCCATTTCTACTTATCAGGTCAAAACAATCTTCCTCCAATGATCTGGTTTCCCTCCGTTTCTGTCAAACTGTACATCAGCTTAACAACTCCTAGGAAGTGACTGCAAACACGAAATAAACTGTTTAGGCCTCTGAGCATATAGAGATAGTAGAGGGGATCATCACTCGTCAGGAGTGATGGCACTCCCTCGCTCTGGTCGCCATCAGTGTTTATTTAAAAGATCTGCCTTTCATTGCACTGAATAACTACACAACAGTGAAGAGATTAATATCTGGTGAATGAATTAGGCTTTTACCGTAAATAATTGGTTTGTTATTGCTGTGACCTATTGAATGGAAGACAACCAAATGAGAAGAAAATATGGATGCTCCCCTCCATAAGTTAGTGTGTATGGAAATGCTCCTCCATGGAAAGAATCCTTTAACTGGCAGGGCCTGAATATCCTGAAACCAGACAGGGTTGGAAAGGTTTTTTATGACACTTAAATACTTTAAATTAGTGAGGAGATTGGATCCAGTTGAAATGGATCTGTCTAGAGCGTGCTTTTAAACACATACCCCTGCTATTTAACCTTCTTTGAAAGATAACTGACTGCCAATTAGGTAAATTACATAACTTCAAGGCTTCAGCATACTCTGTATGTAGAAAAATTAGTTAAGATTAAATAAAAACTTGCAAAACTGTTCTAATCATATCGCAAAGAAGATTAAACCATTCAACATACATGTTGAAGTGCTCAATAACGTTAGATGTAAAAAAAAAAAAACTATTATAGGAAAAAACATATTACAGAAATGTAGAAAAAGAGTGAAGTCATAGTTTATCCAACAAAGTGACTTCAACTGAGTTGTGTACAACAACCTCATGATTCAAAGTCATAGTTCAGAGCTCAGAGAGTACATCTTCCACCAAAGCAAATGCTGGATTTCACTCTTTTAAAAAAGGAGCAAATTACCAAAAATAAATGAGTTTTTTCTGTTCTTGAAATAACCCCAGCTCTTTCTTTGAACTCACCTAGATCTGAAAATGTCATTCATTGACCAATTCATATCTGCAGATTCTGTTATGTCAAACTTACTGCTCATAGTAAAATTAACAACAGCCTTGTTTTTATCTTCTTCAAATGTGAATCATGTTGCATCTGCTGAACCTCAGAAATGGAAAGATAAAACTCTTTGTGTTGGTGTAGATTCTAAATCATCAAGGTCATGGTAAGTGTAAGCACTTACATAAAAGCCACTGGTCTTCCACCAGTTCTGCCAGAACAAAAATTAAATAAATAAATTACAGTAAACATTGGAGAACTTTTGCCCATATAAGGGACAATTCTTAACATAAGCCTCCTAAAACCTTCAAATAAACAGAGAAATTGACCAACAGTTAGGTTTTATCAGGTCTGAATTACAACATGAATTTGAATTGTGTATTATGTATTGGCTGGCCACTAAATTACTTTATTTCTCCGGTATCTTTGGGTCAGTTCAACAAATACATTGTGAAAAGACTGCCTGCCTACATGTGCTTATTTTTTAATACTTTTTTTTTTTTAATTAATACATCGTAATTAACTGAGTGTATAAGGTAAGCAAAGGTGACCCCACCCCTAACACTCAAAGATAATAAATAGCCCTACAGTGACGCATTAGCCCCAGACAAGTAAATAGCTAGCTGGCTAGCTAACTGTTCTGCTTTCATCACTAAAGTTAAGGATTCAATGGAAGCCATAATTTGCATAAATTGGAGATTCTACTTAAATTACAGAGGAATACATAGAACAAGAAAAAATGTGGTTGTTACTAACTTTATGCATAAACTGGAGTTTTAAACCACAAACACCGGACTGTAGAGGTTTCTGAGCAGCACACCCACTCAGAGAACCAAACTGTGTGGAGTTACTACGATCAATCGATGCTTAGTGAATACATTTTTTTTGCAGAACTGCAGTGATAAAAGAGTTCAGGATCACTGCCAAGACCAGCCTAATTTTTCACAGTCTGGTTTTATTTGTCAACTCAGCTGGCTCAAATAAATGGGCAATCAACAGGATAGTAAAAAGCTTGAGCCATGTCATTTGACTCAGGCATGCTGAAACATGGAAACATAGAAGGGTTTGAAAGAGCAGAGTTGAGGAGAGGGCTTAAGTTTGATCAAAATCCAATATACTTACAAAGACAAACAGACAGAAACAGCAAGGGCAAAACACATATTTCTATGTATTGCTTCACCCACCTACAAATATCGAAGGGGGGGGAAAAAGAAAAGAAAAAAGGAAAGAAAGAAACATAGTTGCCCTGTGCATATTTTATGTTTATAAGAGAAATATTAAAAAGATTTCCAGAAGTGATTTTTAACCAAGTGTGCTAAACCTGTACCTGAGCTGTCCATTTATGATCAGATGACCCAGAATGCATTCTGCCACCAGGTGTGAACAGATTACTGATATAGTAATGGGCCAAATGTAGAGAGTGTGATCATTCATGAAGAATTCTTAGATTATAGGAGTTGACTGAAATGTGATGCTATAGCAAAACAACAAGGTAATGGGCCTACACTGGTCAACCAAGCTGAAATCCTACACTGCACTGTGTAATCCTCAGTGGGCTTTTTAAAAGCATGTTGTGATAACAGAGACACCTACTTACTGTTCTGTTCAGGCGGCTGCTGGGGACCAATTGCAACAGTTTATCCAGCGAGCAGCAGCCAAAGAATAAGCTTGACATAACACAGTTAATTGCCTGCAGTCTAGTTTTAAACTGAAATACATTTGGTGTGTCGGGATGTGTAAGGGCTGAAGGTAGAATGTGTGAACTGAGTGGGCGTCCTTGTGTTTGTGTGTGGTTGTAATCGTCGGTCATGAGTGTGCAGTCAGAGACTTGGGGCCCTGAGGGGTCATATCCCATTAAGTGAAAGTTGCAGAGTTGAGCTAATCAACCCCAGGGGAGAACCTATCACTTCCAAGATTACCTCATTCTATGCCTTTAAGACCTTGTTAACCAGGTTTGCCTCAGTTTCCCCAAAATGACAACCATGAACCTATTTAGACTGTTCAGTGAGGTGTAGGACAATCAAATCCAATCCTGCACCTAATGACATGGCTTACAATTGTCTGGGCCAATTCTCAGATCTAACTTTCATGCACCACTGAGTCCAAAAACATCCCAGAATAATTCTGCAGCTCTGACATTTAAAATGGACGTATGATCATTTCCAGTCATTTAAATCTTAATCTTGGGTACCTCTAGATTAGCTTCACACCCATCATGATTCCAGATAGTCTGTAACTATTTCAGAACGAGTGCAAGCTCAGTCCAAGAACAAGAGGATTTGAGCAACATCTCTTCTGAGAGCGGCCACAGCAAAGATTACAGCACG
>JBBBVU010000007.1:13713406-13729795 GCA_037177055.1 Atherinosoma microstoma | reverse complement strand
AAAAAAGTTACCTGAGATTAAAGAAAAATAAGTGTTGTTAAACAATTAGCTGTAAATGAATCGAAATCGAATCGAATAAAAAAAAATCGAAATCAAATCGAAATAGACTATTGTGAATCGAATCGAATCGTTTCAGGGAATTAGTGACAATACCCAGCCCTACCTTTAAGTGATGGAGCAGTACTGACTTTTAGCGTCAGTCTGATTCCTTGTGGCACAAAAACATTCACTTTTAAAATGTTTGCAGTGGATAATATGTACTCTATGGGGCACACTGCCTGGAGAATTTGACCAGTACAAGTAAATTCAGGCACTACGATGTGATAGAGGTTATGTTTCTGAAAAAAGTCTTGCAAGTAAGAGTTTGAGACTACAATAAACTAAAATGAGTTCATTCATCAAAAAATATTCCATTAATTTTAACAACCATGGTTTAGTTTGCATTGAAAGCCAAATATTAAACCATTTTTAGCATCCATTTGTCATCATGCCTATTGCACCAACAATAAGAATATGATGCCTTTTGATGCCTGTAAATCAAAATGATGATCTCAAATTCAACTAGTTGTCAGAGAATCCTCGTGATAGCTTTACAACAAAAAGCATTAAGTCATAACTGTTGTGTAAACCATTCCTCATGTCTCACCAACCTTCTGAAAAAAGCCACAAAGAATGACAGCGAGTAGATAGACGCTTCCATTCTTAAGCATCTTCTTTTGTATTCAACTGCAGGGGTCCAAGAACAGCACAGTATTTTTCCCTGTGTTTGATAGCAAGGAGGTCATTTTAATTGCATGTGGCATTTAATTTAGCAATAAATTTTCAAGTACAACATACAGGGAAATGCTTAGCAATTTAAAAACTCAGTAAAAGTAGAATAAATCCTTCTACGTGATCCATGATTCAATTAGACATTGATTTAACTTTCACAGCACAAGTGGCTAATAAAACAAAATGAGTAGTGAATTTTATGTGAAGCATTTAAATGATTGAGTCCAACTGGTTTACGTGACTCAGAGAGAGCTCTTAAAAAGCATGGCTTTTAAAATATGAATGGCATGATTATCTTGAACCTGCGCTATGTTCTGGAAATGCAACATAATGCAAACAATAGCTTTAAAACTGGCAGGTTTTCCCCCAGGTCTTTTGTTTCTTTTAGATTTACAGTTAGTTCAATAAGTAGGCAGCTGGCAAAAATTCTTGAATTTGAAATTTGCTTAAATATAATCTCAACAGTCCTTCACAGTACAGGAAAACCGAGCATCAATGTTGCTGGACAGTAGCATATCAATTTATTACTTACTTTGGATTTTGTATTGCTGAATCTAAAACTTGTGGTAGAATTATTAGAAATAATAATCAGCACATTAAAGCTTGAAGGTAAGTTAATAATATTATCTTGACTTTCTGAGTGAGTACAGACAGATGAAGTGCTGTTAGTTAGCCGGGTGTTATCGAGGTGAGCGGGGCCCGTGCAGGAGTCCTCGGGGGGGTTCCTGACAGAGACAGAGCGCTCTTTGTGCTGCGGGGCCCCTGCCCCGGTGGCCTGAAACGGGCCAGGACCGTCAGGGGACTCGCTTTCCACTAGGTCAGAAGTGTTCTGTCGACACCTCATTGATCACAGCTCATCTTGTCATTTGATCGTTCCTCGTGAAATGATGTGCAGACACAAACACACGTGCAGACGGACACATTCACGTACACGTATGCATTCACACTTTAAAACATAATCAGATACTCCACAGCGGCTAGTAAAATAATGTGGTCTTCCTCCCTGGTCAGGGAATGCAAAACAGAGTGTCCAGCAGTAGCTCTCAGGCAGGGAGTGAGCTGGAGTGCCAGGCTGTCACTGGAATAGTAAAACATGAGGCCGAGGGCCTTGCAGCCTGGGTTAACGGGCTCCCAGGACTCATGAAAAGTGAACAAAAGGCCCAGTTCTGAGCCGACCGCACAAGACGTTGACCGGGGTTTCACTGGCCATGTCCTCTACGCTCTCCTGTCGCTGTTAAACTAAGTGGACTTTTATGGGAGAGCAGTAATGCTTGCCTCTGTAAGTCAGCAGCGTAACTATAATAATTATGCAGAGCATGAGGGAGCCTTCATAATTGTATGTGTCCCATTGCTATAAGTCTATTCATAATTATAAAGTCTTCCTATCTGCAATGATGCGTTAGACTGGCCTACATACAGTGGCCATAGAAGCCGCAGCACTGAACCATAACATGGAAAGAGAATTCTGCTTACATCAGCCTAAAAAAACATCTTTCAAGTTAAAACCTTAAGCAGAATCAGGCTGCAAAGATGTGATGTAATATTTCACACCATAATAAGTATATATATAAATATATAAAAAATAAAAAAACTAGGGAGAAACTCTGTTGATATTTCCCATACAGTTATAATATATGCCAGTGGATCTACATCAATCAGTTATTTACCCAATCCTGTGTCAGCAAGGCCCCTTCCAGGAATTCCTCCATATCAATGTTGTGAAGCAGCGAAGAAATAAAGTATAGCCTGAGTGTGATGAGGGTTCCAGGCTGCGCTCGGGTCAGGTGGCTAAGCTGTGCTGTGCAATTCAAATGGCCCATGACTTACCACACAAGAAGGTATTCGAAGACTGATCATCTACTGCATGTGCAACAATATTTGCTTTATGGATGGCTAAAATGAATGAGGACTTTCCATGTTTCAACAGGCATAAGAATCAAGAGAGATGAGTGCAGAGACCACAGCCGGGTCAAAAGTTGTTACAATTAAATCTTAGTATTTACTTCATGTAGCAAGGACTGCGAGACTTAACTTTGCTCTGCAAGGAAATACTGCTAGAATAGCTCCAAAGAGAAAAGTACTTGGGGAAAATGCCTTAATCAATGTTGAGCGCAAGTCTCATTTTCCTACAGCTATAATTCTATATTCATCATCTCTGTATCTTGTAACCTAAATATTCATGTCCAATCTTTTCTTGGCTTAAAGACTTGGCTACAGTAGTGGAGTTACTGAGACAATCTGATACACACATCTAGTCTGACCCTTTACCTTAAATAAAATGTGAAGAGAAACAGGAAAGATTGGATTTGCTGTAAACTGTAAACATTCCAGGTCTCTACCCAACCATGCGCCATGCCTTACTGGGTCTATATATTGTATATATAATGTTTTACAGCGTCGAACCTGTGGTCATGCTGCCCACAGTGCAAAACAGACACTGCTGACGTGTTCATCCCTCCTATCTGGGGAGGGGTGAGGGTGCTGGGTAAGAGCACTGGGCTTTTGTCCCACCACATGTCTATTGTGGCTAAACCTTTCCCTTGGGGGCAATTAGGACCTTTTAGTTTGTTGTAAGAGGACCTAAGTACGAGTGGGTTGAGCCAGGAAAAACATTTTTGAGCTAAACCAAAAACAGAAGTGCATTGAGCTCCTCTGCACTCCTGGACTTCTGAGCATCTCTCTATTAAGAAATGTGCAGGCCTACACTGAACAGACAGGAACTGTGGCAGCTTTACAGGGGCAGAGAGGTGACAGAGCTGAGAGAGCTGAGGAGGGGGAGCCTTCAACTCCACCCAAGGCCAAGCCAAGAGGGCAAACAACTCAGGACCAGCAATATTGCTAGGCAAGGACATGCTTCATAAGAAATCTAGAGCTAGGGGATGTCCATGTTTCACTTGAACTTTCACATGGCTGAACAGATATGTGGGGAAAGAGAAGTGCAGCAGGTAACGGTATGCAACAAGATCTGCCCTAGCATGCAGAAAGCAAACATATGCATGTTGTTTAACACAACAGAAACACAGAGCCAATAAAAAGACATTACTGTAAGCAAAGGCAGCTACAGCTGAGGTGTTAGTCTACACGTGTGAGAGATAAGCATAAAGAGTAGGTTTAAGTGCGTGATTTAAAAGAGTCTGTATTTGCACAAGGATGAAAATAAATGCACAAGTATGTTTGAGAGATGGCCTAAGATAAGAGCTAAAATAAATATAAAAGGTAAGTAAGCCTTAATTGCACGCGGGAACCTTATCTCTGTGAAGAAGAGAATGTTTCCCATGGCTGGCCTGAGTGGATCGCCAGTGAACAGTGGTAGAACCACTGAGCAGAAACCCATGAGTGATGAGAAGGGGTTAAGAGAACTGAACCCATTTAAGTCACCCAAATAAGGGCTGTACAAGTCAATGATGAATGCTCCAGAGTTCCTGAGGGAAAGAGCACTGGCAGTGGGAAGGGTGGTGGATGGGGAGTAAGTAGGGGTCCTGCGATCGCCACTTAATGAAAACAAATTGGTTTGATAAACGACACAGGATTATGTCTAAAAAGAGATATGCACGCTAATTTTGAAAGGCTATTTCAAAACAACAACTGTCTCATTCAATAATATATGTAAGCTACAGTACAAAAAAGGTGCAAAATTCGAATTAGAGCCCACACCGGTGTGCAATAGCTTTCATTTCAGTGACTTTGGGCACTGATTTAGAAGGCAAACAGTCACAAACAGGCCAAATGCAGCTAAATCAAAGAGCAACCATATTTATCATCTGGAGCCTTTTCAAAACACACCATACTTAATTTCCACTAAAAACGCAGCACTCAAGTTGTCAAGTGAGTGACTGCGCAGCCAGCCAACATTTCATTTGAGATGATCTTGTGTGCCGTACGGTATTACATGAAGCTGCACTGTAAGCAGAGCTGTAGTATGTTTAGACAGACCAAGAGCTTAGCATTCTTCCATTACCTTTGTGTTCCCAGAATTTTCACAAGTGTGTTGTTTCACCTAAGTGCATGTTTCTTTGTGTGAGTGTGAGGGAGCCTGCAATTGCATAAATAATTGTGTGCACACATGTGTGCCCTCAATAAAACATTTCATTGGCTTCCTCTCTGAATTGTTACAAGTGGTGCCATTATTTAACACGAGTATCTGGGCAGCAGTGTAGATGGCAAGAGTGTGCAGCATACTGGTGCTTAACAAGCATACTTAACCCCAGCTGCCCATGCTAAGCCAAATAAAGGAAAGGCTGTTCCACAGCAGCGACATGGCAGGAGGGCAGTCAGGCCAAGGTAAGAAGAGGAGGGGACAGCATCATTAATTAACCCTTTGGGTCCAATGGCTCAATTACCACACACAGAGTAAAGTAAAGAAGATGGTGTTTAAATTAAACTAAAAGTCAGGCACATTCATTCTAGAAATTCAGTCTCAATTTCTGTAAATAAACCTATACAATATTTTGATTTAGCTTATGTGATACCCATATTTTAAAAATATCATGTTGCACTACTTTTGTACACAGAAAAAAACTCAAAAGAAAATTCTCAGCTACATACGTTTAAGTGCGTGACCTCTAAATCCAGCGTTCACCTTTAGTTTAGCTTGCTGGAAACCCTAAAAATGTCTGAGTGGTGAAACACCAAAGACAAGCCCTCACAGAGACATAAATCTGTAATGTTTTTTTAAGCTCCTTGTTATGTCTGTGCTTCTATTTCGGTTGTCACAAACATGTTGCTTCTGTCAGTGCAACATCATGGGAACCATCTGAAATCTCAACTCCACTTACATGCTGTATATGCTACAATACTTTGTAAAATCATAAATTAAAATTTCAAAAAAGCAGACTAAAACAGAATGTAGGTGTGTACAATTCTAGTTAAATATCTAGAATAACTTGTCACCGGCAAAGATTGATGATCTCACTCACTGGTTCGTGAACGGCAGTTCTGAAGCCAGCATTTGGCCGTCATTATCTTGTTCTTTTTGGAGGCCAAAGTGACCACATTTGGACATGACAGTGGAGATAGAAAGTGATATTTGAAACAAATAAAATGAATTTATAATTATTATTTAATTATTTTTAGGAGAATATCCTACACATACTCAATGAGAAAAAAATCTATTGCACAGGTCCGTAATGACTTGCAGAGGAGAGAAGTTGACATTTTTTAAATGAGAGTGTATTGGAGCCAGTGTCAAGCAACCATTAGTGGTATTACTCTTTAAGATATTTTAGCACTGGCTTCTATTTTAAAACCCATCAACTATGTCCATCTCTGTACTCTGTGGCTTCAAGCACTCTAAAAAAATGAAGGAGTCAATGGAAGGGTTCAGGAATTCATAAAGTCTAGCAAGGTAATTGATTGCTCCTGGAGGGGCAATCTGTGTGGGACTTTGTTTTTCTTTTTTCCGCCTGTAGGAACAGGAAAAACACACATGGACTATGCTTAGTAATAGAAGCATTAGAGGGAGATCATGGGGGGTTGTAGTGGAACAAAAACTGACAGTGGGATGTACACTACTTAAATATTACAGTACACACACTAACCCACGCACCCCAGAACCTAGCCTAAATACATAGGCGCCCACAATTTAAGCCTGGGCATTAGAAGATGCACCGGATGTGAAGACAAGAGAATCCTCTCTAGACAGCCGAATTAAAGAATGACCTATGGTCCCTGTTGAGTAACATTAGTGGGGGCTTCCTGTGTGCAGACATCATTCTGTTGACTGTCCATCATGGCTCGGGAAGGTGGGCAGTCACCATTACATACACACTGATGCCTCACTTTACAATAACACAGCGGCAGGCAGGACTCCACATCTGTCAAGGGGATGTTTAAAAAGAGTCATCGTTATTGGTCTTTATTTTAGAGATTGGGGGTGGGTGCAGGCTGATAGGAGGACAGTTGTCTGGTTTACATCGAGTTCCTTACCTTAACCAACTACATGGGACTGGAGAACAAGCTCAGACTGAGGGGTGAGGGGCAGGGAGCTGGGGGCAGACGGGTACTGACTTTGGGGGGAGAGGGCTGTAGATAAGCGGTAACCTGGGTCCGTTTGGCCTGGGATTTTAAATCATCGTCAGTCACTCCCAAGAGTTCACAAACATCAGCATTCCCATCGCTCTAAAACTCTCTTATCACACCAATCACTTATCTGTTGCCCTAACAAACATGTCTGCTACCATCAAACACTCACTCCTCCACACACAAACACACACACCAAATGAAGAATGCATCAGAATGAAGTTCATCCAGAAATCTGCAGTCCAGTAATTATAAAATAACAATCATTCACAGCTACTTAGAACCCAAAATAACACCTTTTGTAAAGGTTTTTTTTTACCCCTGTAATACTCACTTTTGTTGCCCACCAAGAAGACAACAGGCTGAATATCAGATTCCTCGTTGGCTTTCTTGACCATGCTGAACCAATCCTCCAGATTCTCAAAGCTCTGGTAGTTGGTGATATCATAAACAAGGAGAACTCCCTGCATGGGAAACAATGTTAAACATTATTAGACTTATTTGAGCACTTAACATCAACATTTCTCCATTGGATGAGTGTAGATAGTATTTTTCTTTCTTTTTTATTACTTCATATTAACACATACTAATGAGTAATAGTGAGAAAGGGAACAGTAGGTGGCACTGCTTCTCTTTTACAGTCAGGGACAGATGGGAACACACTCAGAGATTAACTTTGGTAGTTTCAGAGCTGTTTTAGGATATGCATTCATGTAGATGAAAGTAGTGGTTTGATAAATAATTTATAGTTTTGTATGCATAGCCCATTTTCACTGTACAACAGTGGTCCGATCTAGTTATATACTGTCTGAACTAATGAATGAAGGCTGTCTCCTGAAGAGTTTCTCTCCCCCTTCACTAATCTCAACTCACCAGAAATATTCATGCAACAAGGATGTCAGAAGAAGTTGTTTACATGAACACATAAATTAATCAAAAGGTAAACAGATAAGGGAACTGTTGATATAAATCAAATGAAATGACAATCGCATAACTCAGCTATCTCCCAATCAGTACTCTAAATTTTACTTATTCTAAAGGATTGGAAATGAATGGGAACTAAAGTAAACATCCCTTCTTTTGCTGCATGATGCAACATGACTTAAAGGTTTCCATTGCTCTCTGTTCAACAGACATGCACTGTCACAACATGCACGGCCAGTGACGACAGCTCACACCACTGACAATTACTCTGAGCTTCTCTGAACGGCTATGATTGATTACAGGATGCCGAGTGGCAAACAACCGGTGTTGAAATTTTATGCAACAATGATGGAAAAAAAAATCCCTTGCAAAGTGTTATAATTTGGCAAAGATGTAAGAAAAGAAATAAACAAAAGGAATGGCAACCCATATGATTAATTAACACACTATGGGTGCAAAGTTTAAAACAAACTTTGGAAAGTCACTTTCATCATGTCAAGTAAACCCATGGAGTGGAAAATAACTTGTGTAGCTTGTATTGTTAAATGACAAAAGTATGTCAATAAGGCTGGTATGCAGTCCCAGGTTCTGCTTTTCTTGCCCATATGTTGGATTATGTGCTGCAGTATGTGGCTTGAATTAAATACTAAGAGGGCCCCCACCAAGAAAAGGTGACAGGTACTCATTTTTAGCAACACAGCTTACCTGTGGACACTTGTGCTGCCGCTACTTGTACCATCTCATATGCCCTGACATCAATGAGCGTTTTCACAAGATTCAGCTGTCATTTTAATCAACACATGAAGTTTTACAAACGAAAGATGAGGGAAAATTGATAAATTGGGGTCTGTTTTGTTTGTTGTACAAGTTGATACTAACATACTGTCCACATTTGGATTTACAATACAATGAAGTGTTTGTACATATTTCAATTACAGTATACTGAAATATCAACATTTGTTCTGTTTTCAGCACAAACCATCCAAGTTAACTAACTCTGGAAAAAGTAGAGGTCCAATAATTTTCAAATTTCTAAAATCAAAGATTTCTAAATCCTGCCTCACTCAGTGAATCCAAAAAACATGTAATCATAATGTAACTATAAATGGATAAGCAGACTCTGACTGCAGAGGTTGCAATAACAAGCACTGACAGAGCAACTAATGCAGATCTGTTAAAAAACTGGAAACTCATACTTCTTGTTCTGGCTTGCTTCTTATTTGCCATCACAACAATTACGTATAATATTTGGTTTGTAAATTTGTACATGTCCTTTCCTTCCTGCGGCTGATAGTCAAACAGAGTTGGTTTTTACATTTAATTTTGAACTCAAGTTTTAAAAATCTTCCTTTTTGCTTCATGATGGGGAGATGAATCTAGAAAGTGGAGGCTACGGCCCAAATCAAAGATGCTACACTTCATGTTTTCTGGGCAGAATTAAAGAAAAAACAGTAACAGTTGAGTGTGAACTTGTGTGTTTGTGTGTCCTTACATGTGCTCCATATACATATTTATCCAGCATTTTCCCCCCTAATGTTTGACCTCCAATGTCCCACACCTGCAGGGTCACGTTCAAATTGCCTATAGTGAAGAAAAGAGACACGGTAAACTGCAATATCAAACAATAATGACATTTAAATGACAAAAAAAATGTTTTTAAATAAAGTCCGAAAAGGAAGTTTATCTATTTCAGACACAGGGTTTCCGCTTTTCTTTCTTAGAAATGTTTTTCTCTGCTTAACAGTTACGAAAGATAAAACATAAAAAGTGGTTTAAAAAAAAAAAGTGAATAGGCTGTAATTAGTGGGTTTCCACTCTGGATGTTTTTTCTTTGTTTTCAAAGTTCAAAATCCTGTGGAAATAATGGATCAGCTGTAACTTGAGCTTCCAATCTGGGTTAGTGATTTCTATAATAAAAGTCAACATTTTTGATATACAAAATAAAAATAATAAATCAGCGATTAATCTTTCATGCAAAGGGACTCTTGAACTGGCAAATCACCTAAAGCTCACATCCAAGAATATCCAGCAGAGAGACCGAGGGGATGAATATGTACCCTTACCCTCTAATTTAAACATTCTTAATACACTGGCTGTATGAAAATGACTTCTTATTAGCTTGGGAATAACTGTTTGCATTATGCCGTGTCCTGCCAAGTAGGGAAAGTGAGGAGAATTATATGCTGTTAAGGAAAATAGCAATAATTAAACGCAAAATAAGAGAAAAAGAAGACTGTTGCCCTTATGCTTGTGGAAAAAGAAAGGAGGAGTGAAGGAGAGGGAGGAAGAGAAAGAAGGGCACAAAAACCAAATCCAAATAAATATTTTCTTCCTCTGGAAAATGAAAAGGGTGGTTAAAAAAAATATCCAAGAAGAGACGGGAGGACCAGACAGCAAGTAGTTTATGTTGGTGTGATGAAGGCCCTGCGCTGGGCTGCAGCAGCGATGGGGAGCAAAGCGTACACTGTGGACACGGCTGGACGACTCAACCCCTTCATAAGTCCCCTTTTTAAAGCGAGGAGAGGAAACGCTGAGGTTCACAGTCACTACATCCAGACTACACACTGTCAATGTAAAGTTACACTGAGGAGTGCAATGAATAACGGCTCCTTGGTGTCATAAAGAGCCATCCCCACCCATCCAATAACCTTAGACACCAGCTTTATTTTTGTTTCAAACGTTCATGCTGATTTAACAGGGCTGGCATATTTTTGCTAATGCAGCACAAGAAGCAAAAATAAAGTCAGATATAACTGCATACTGATAACATCATTGTCCTTTGTAAATGAGTTGATGCTGGATAACAATACTGTCAAAAGTTAAATCTTGACGGAATTTATCAAGTACATTTCCCCCTTAGTATATCCTCTCCACTGCCTGTACCTCACTGGTTTGGCAGGGACATCTGGAAGAGGTATTGTTATAAAAAGCACACACAGAGGAGGCTGTTGTGTGCCAGTCGGCCTCGCCTCACCTCTGCCTGCATTGGAAAATCTACATTAAGTTTGACAAGCTGGGCCTTCATGGTAGAGGGGCCAGCACTAGCTATAGGCTACTCTCCCTCCTGCTGCAAAAGACCCTTACAGCCCTATAGAGACCCACACAATCTCTCCAATACAGGGCAGGGTGGGGGTCCTGACCAAGTTTGGGACCACCCAGCTTGCAGAGCCACCCTCCTCTTCATCAGCTCATCAACACCCAATTCCCCAGAAAATGGGCCATTTAACAACTCGGGTGTTGAATCCAGCTTTGTTACTGCTCCAGTGATACAGATATACGTACTCTACATTAAACAAAGCTCACAATTTAACGCTGAAAAGATCACTGATTCTATTTGGAAAGAAAGTTACTGGAAAAAGAAGTCACACGATTAGCAGCATTTGTTCAGGTTCATATTAAGAAGTTGAGCCCAGCCTGTTCTTATGGTTGGCTCTTTTCATCCCAACTCCACCACAACATTTTTGGGGGTTTAGTTCTCCTAAGTCTCACAAGCTGAAACTGACACAAAATCAAAATAGAATCCCTCAGCCAACTCACAAATCAGCATAACTTTTACTTTTAGCACTTAATTTGCCCTTGCTTAATGTTGTTTTATTAGTAATGAAAGAATGGAGCCACTTTGCAGATTTCTGGAGCTTAGGCTTTGGCAGCGTTTGAGAAATACCATTTAAAATACAGAAAATCCCCATTTCACATAGTAGGAAGTTGAAATGGTATGTTTGTCTAAATATAGTATAATGCAATAAAGTTTATTTCTATGGGTTCAATATAAACATAATTATCTGTGTTTTATGTGATAAAGGACAAAGATTAGTTGAACTTTATGAGGATCAGCAACATGCACGCACATAGAAAATGTCAATGTATTAACTCTACTGTGTCCACAGAATGATGAGCAAGGCTTGCATGTTTGGGCATAATCTGATCATTGGCCTGGTGGAGTCAAAAAAAAAAGGAGGGGGGAGGAGGGCAAGTTTGCGCTGGAGAGAAGAAATTTCAGTATGAATAAACCTGAGATGTGGCAGATACTCTCTAATGACAAACCACCAGAAAAGACACATTCAGCTTCTGAGTTAACCTGAAGGATAAACTCGTCTGGCATGACAAGAAAAAGTACAAATATGACAGTGTGATGGTGAACAAGAACCCTTTTTGTAAGATTTCGACAGACTTTTCAATTAATAATTTAATTATCTAAGTAAACAAAGAGTCCACAATCTTAAGGCTTACATACACACGACTACTAACATTTCAGATGATCGGACTACTATTTATGCAAACACATATCCATAGTATTTCACTGAACTCAGAAGTCTGCAGTGTGCTGATGTGTGCTTCTGCAATGCATGCCTGCAAAGTGTCTGAGAACATGCAAGTGCTCCCTAAAGGTTATGAAGGTGTCTCACCTGGAAGGCTTATTCTCTTCAGAAAGAAATCCAGGCCGATAGTTTGTTTGTACTGCTTCCCAAAGGCCTCCTGTGAAAACCTGGTGGTGAGTGATGTCTGAAACAGAAAGATAAAAGGAGAGATGTGGAGAATGAGAGCCAGATACTATACTACTGCAGCTACTAAAAGAACTAAAAATACACCATTTATAACAGTCAAGTGTTTTTTTAAAAGAAAATAATTCCAGGATAGAGGAGAAGTGTTCATTCAGTGCATTTTATTCTTCTAACAAAATATCTACACATCAAAGCATGACCCTGGGCAGAATGCAAAATGATGCTAAAGTTGTTCAAAGGAAAATATACAGAATATTAAAGATCTTCCTGAGAAGATGATACGTTGGTAGTGAGCAGAAATTGAAAAACATTCAAACTGACAAAATGTCCCAAAAATTGGTTTTTACATTATTTCATTTTCTAATATTTCTTAAAATACAAGGGTTTAATTTATCATATCACAACATCTCTTCATCATTCTTTTGCACAAGACCATGCAGTCATAATTAATTGGAAATATAACCTTGAAGTTTGTTCTGCAGGACATTAGTATGTGATCACTCAAATCCTTTAAAGAAAAAACTACATGATTGACAGGGAGATCGCTGATGTAATTGCCTGCCTCCTCTGCTGTCTCAGCACTCAGTCACAGGAGTGACAGTGAAAATCTAGGTGAAATACAAAAACAGGTGTAGTAGTATGTGTCATGTCTCCAGACTCCAGACCTAATAATTGCCACAAATTATTAAACCTCCATCACTGTCACTGTCGAGCTTGAGAAGGGGAAAAAAATGTCATGTTAAGAGTGTCTCCTGAAATCCGTGGGAATTCATAGCACAGGCTTGACATGCCAACATAAATTCATTTTGATGGATGAGGATAAGAAAAAAATGTGTGTTGAATGTCTATTAGCTATCTTTAGAGCAGCATGCTTAAATAAACACAACAGAGAAGTGAACCAATGGGATTCCGTCAGTGTTCATGTGTGGAAGTAAATGCATTTTAATGTGGTGCCTGACAGTCACTGCAGGTTTAAGGATTTAAAACTAAGTTCTGTCTTTCAATCCACTAAGCTTTTACTTGAGCCTCCTTATCTGCCTCCATTCATACTCAGACAGGTTTAGGTTTAGACAAACAGTGCCATGTATATGACAGAACTTCCTTCAAATTACGTAAAGGAAAGACACCAAGTGAAATAATATGAACAGGATAACCCTTCATCTTGGTTCGCCCAAATCTTTTACCAAACACGATAAAGTATCAAGAAGAAGAAGGAGGTGATGCAGAGTATTGTTTGGGTAGGAGGAAACACAAAGCCAACAACATGTGTTCAGAAAAACTTCTGCACACCACAGTAAAATTAGGAACCCCAAGTCCAGAGTCCAGCACGGGTCCAATTTTACCAACCTAAACCCACCTGAATCCGTTGGATGACCAAACCCCAACAAAATATCTTCCGTTGAAATCTGGACCTGACCCGTTGATGAATAATCTGCAAAGCGATCCGTACGTTAAAAGGTTTGGTCCACTTCAGTTAAGTACAGTTTGAACACAAACCAAAGGAAGGTGTGAAATTTTTCAGAAATCCCCGCCCAATCAAACCGGACTATCCTGGTGTGAATGTCCCCATGGTCACTTTCTTTTTGGTCCACTGGATAGTCTGCAAGTGAACAGAGACCCCCGGCTTTCAAACGGACTGCTTCTTTGGTCCGCATAAGAGTTCGGTTGGTGTTCACACTACGCCTAACGAATTGTACTATCCATGGAAGTGGTGCGCAGACAATTACTCACAAGACAATTCGAAAAAGAGAATAATGCTCATAAAGGGTTTTATAATCTGTATTGTTCAACAAGAAAAAAAATTAACAGAACCTTATGTTGCATGTCACATAAGACATATCACATAAGGTCTATTCTGTCATCCTTATATGGACACAAGCCCTTGCTCAGAACTGATCAAAACTATTCACCACACTGAGTTTCCAGAACTTCTCTGACAACTCAGTAGGTGTTTTTATTCTGAGCAACTCATCTATAAAGGGACCAAAGCCTTGTGATTGTCATGGCAATACTCAAAACAGCAGGTACGATATGTGATGAATTAAATGTGAAATGAGGCGTGAGAGGTAAGACCAACCAAAGGAGTATACAAGAAGCATCTATAAAAGGGTCAAAGCCTTTTCTTTTTATCTGATATGTCTCCTAATGTTTTCATTCATTTATGTTCAGCATTTTGTTCAGTGCTTACTGTTGTAAAGTGCTTTATAAATAAAGTTGGCTTGGCTTTTTAACTTTGTCTCACCGGTGTGTGAAATAAAATGTGACCTTAGGTGTGATAGAATTACAAAGGTAATCAAATACATACTAGAAGCTCTCAGACAGTGCAGACCTCCACCGAGCCATTGTAATTTTTCTTCTTTTTTTGCCAACGATTGTGGGCATTAGTTTTGAGTTAGAAATACTAATGGCAAAATCATCCCCATCTCCCCACAGCAGAGAATCCCTAACTATGAGGATCCAGGTGATGACCTGGATCACCCCCAAAATTTAATCACTTGTTCCTTATTCCATTCTGGAGATTTTCTGAAAATTCCATCAAAAATATGTCTTGGTTTTGCCTTGGCAGAGGCAATTATACCAGTACATTGGGTTGTGAAAATATTTATATATATTTTCATAATTAAATCAATATGTGAACATACTTCATATTTATCTATCTATATACTTTATTTTTTTCTATGTAAGTATAGATTATAAATCTATTTGTGAGCATTTGTCTCTTTTTCTATTAATGTTATGAGCCAAATGTCTTGTGAGCAATTTTCATGGAATCGTGGAAGTGGACCACAGTCTGTTTAAAGTGTACCAAACAGCTGCTGTGTGAATGCACTCTAAGGAAACAACAGACTCCATTCTGATGGTGATGGGTTGCATGAAGTCATAAAGTTTAGTCTTTTTTAATGTAATATTCTAGTTGCACACTTTCACCATGTAACTGGCCAATAGCCGTGCTGATTAATATTTTCTTAGAGGTGAAGAACAAAGTTTACTCACCTAATCCTTTGAAGGTTTACTAAATTACAGCGCACCCCCCCTTTTTTTTTATCTCAGTTGGCAGAGTCAGAGCATCAAGAGTGACAGTAAAATTACTAGAAGTGACTGACGCAACAAGGAGAAAATCGACCATTAAAGTAGCCCAAACAATCACTGACAACACAAGAATAACAAGCTTGGACAGCAAAAATGTATTCCACATGCTCATGTTGGCCTCGTCGGCCATTTGTCTTGGCATTCCAGTAGCTTGGCTCTCCTCCCTCAACATAGTTTTATTTTTTCCAAATGCACAACTGGAACTAACCAACAAATGCAATAGCTGGTGTAATCTTAACACTGTAACAGTGAACAGCAAAGGGTCACCAATGATACCGGTGCCGGGAAATAGGGGAAGTTCTACTGAAACAAGAAACTTAGAGATGGTATTTATCTTTTTTTTAAAAGTAGAAGAAAAAAGGCATGTTCAGTATGGCCGTGTGATGCAATTCATAGAAGCAGTGCATTCTCACACCTCAGTATCACACCTGGCTTCTTACTGTATTTAAAAAGTTAAGACGTTTATAAATGTGGTATGATTAGGAGTTGACTGGAATTCAGCATCCATCAAAATATACAGGGTCTGCACCTAAAGCTCCTTTTTACCCTATGGGTCACAGAACAGCAAATGTTGAGGAAAAACTGAGAGGCTCATAACTCAGGTTGAAAAATAGACTAGTGTGTAAGTTCAGCCCGGCGTCTTAAGAGCCTGGCTAAATGTGAGACTCCATATTTTAAAAACATCTCGGTCAGGTGGACAAGCCTCTACACATCTCCCTATATTTCTGAATGGACAACCAACCACAAGCAAAAATACCACTGAAAATGCAGTCCAAGAAAAACTGATCCAATTGCAATTTGCTCAGCAAATTGACATTAATAAGGGGGGAAACAGCATTCAAGATGTCAGTCAGCGGTGCCTACTCAAAATGGGGGGCAGGGATCCTGTTTTTTGCCTAAAACAGACAAGCAGGTAAGTCATTCAGACAGTGACGAGCTGACACCTGGCAGTGTGAGAAGGGTTATTAATGTAGCGTATCTACTGGGAACTGAGTTGTGTATGTGTCCTCTGAACACACACACACACACACACACACACACACACACACACACACACACACACACACACACACACACACACACA
>JBBBVU010000007.1:13693512-13713306 GCA_037177055.1 Atherinosoma microstoma | reverse complement strand
CACACACACACACACACACACACACACACACACACACACACACACACACACACACACACACACACACACATAAACACTCCAGCGCCCAAAAGAAAATCTCAACTTTCCAGAATGAGAACATTCATTTTTCTCATTGGGTCTCGCTTTTACAGGTACACTCGTTTTCTTTCTCCCTGAGGAACGACAGATTAGTTACGAAAGAGGATGTGTAGCTGAAAAGTACTTGGCATCCCTGTCTTATAATCATATTCATTCAAGGATTCAAGATGCAGTGAAGAGGAAACACACCTGAATTGTCATGACAACCTCTTTGCTTTACTGCAAATAAATTTTTAGTCTGACAGTCCCCCTACAGAAAATCCCCTAATGTTGACGAAAGTTTGACCTTTCTATTCTGAGTCTTGAACTGTAATGATAATGATTTAGGTGTGTAGTTTCGAAAGTGAACAGTGTGCAACAATGTAGGTCAAGTTTGTGCAAATTCAGCAAAGAGAAGCAATGTACTAAAAAGCAATTTGTTCACAGTGCAGACATACAAGAAACAAAGTGTGTGACTGTCTTCCAAGGGTTATTGTATACTAATAATTAAGAAAACAGCGACATTTCTCACATGTGCAAACCAGGTGCAATTTTCTTAAGAGGAGCCTCTGGAGCCATATGCATATGGAGTCATTTGCCAGGAGATTCATTGACGGAAAACAACCACCAGCCACAGTCAGGCTGGCCAATCTGCAGACATTGTCAACTTTCATACTTTGTATAAATCTCCAAGTAAATGTAACTGTTGTGTGTTACTCTTTTTCTGTTTAATTTGGGCTGTCAAGCTCTAAAAACTACAAGGGTTTCTTACCAATAAATGTAAGCAGGCAACAGTTTCTTCACAGCATAAGCAGATGATCTCAGTTACGATAAAACACAGCACTGCAGGCACGTAGCCCACAACTATGCTCAATGGTACATGCAACATGGATTAAGGGCTGGGTAAACTTAATAGGTTTAGAACAACGGATTTGTGTCAGATTTAAATCCATTATACTATCTTTGAGAAAATCTGAACTAAAATAGTCAATTAACTCTTTGAAAAAAAATTTCTGTAAGGGGAAAAGGTACATTTGCATCACTGGTTGTCTCACATTGCTTACTTAGATTTGTTCCTATATGTTGCTGGGTTTTAATGTTGACTTTTAAGAAATGTTTGTCCCTTGAGTCTATATCTAATTAAAGAGGCATTCACAATTACTCCCTGTATTCATGAGTTTATATATGTTATTCAAGCTAAATTGAGTGGTTTATAACTGCCAATTCAGCAGTTATCACACAATTAGGTAATTTCATGCAACGCTAAGTCAGAGTAGAGGTAAGTTTCTGCAAGAGTAGTTCAGCACAAAGTTTGTTGCCGGCCTTTAGCATCTCTACACTTCCATCTCACTGCAAACTACACTGACATAAAACGTCTCACATATAATCCTCTCAAATAAGGGGCTTTTGTCTCAAAAGCTGATTTCATAACTGGCTTGAAATAACTGAGCAACCTGTTAAGAAATATAGAAAATCTTTCATATTATCTGTACCATTTGTGCATTTAATAACCTATTTGTCATAATTATCTGATCACTTTGACGTATGGAAAGTTCTATAATTACCCAACAGCTTTTGCAGTATGATGGTTATTAACAAGAAAATGCTGCCAACCTCTTCCTGCAAAGCCTGCTTCCTTTAACAGCCGTTTTGCTGAGTGCGTTCCTCTCCAGTCTTGCTGTTTTAATTTATATAATGTTCTGTACATGAATATGAATATATCAATATGAATACTTGAATCTTGAATTATTTTTTTAGAATGATTAAGAACTTCGGCAGGCCGCAGACTTATAATCATTTGTTGCTACCCCTAAAATAAATCTACATAGAAGCATAAAAATCAGTCACAAAAGTGCAAACAAACGCTGTTATTGTTCAGTCAACTCAAAACAGAGCTGAAAGGATCGTGCAAATCCCTTAAAATCACATTTTGATAACGGCCGAGTGTTAAATAAATCCTATATTTGCGAGGCAGTGTCAATTAAATGTGTGTTTCGTGAAAGTTTGCATAAAATACTGCATTGTGGCTTGGACATGAAAAGATTCCTGAACTATAAACCACGATGTAATCACAAAAAAACTGACGTTCTTTTTATTTTGCTTTGTCGCTGTTGCTGTTAGCCGTGTTGCTCTAGCTTGTAGCCAACTTAGCTACATTAGCGTCGGTCGCCATGGTGACCAGGAAGACAGTGCAGAGTCAGCATGGACACGAGTGAATACTGAGTTAACAGCCGTATACCAGATAAAAATCCAATGTTGAAATGTTATTAAGACATTTTAACATCTGTACTCTTCTGTAGCGCTGAATACGTTGTAGGCGTCTGCGATGGTCTCACCTTCCCACACGCTCCGTCTCCAATCACCACAATTTTCAGCTGCTTGTCCTGGCTGTCCTCCTCCGAGTCCGACATGACGCTCAACTGTACTCCAACTGTATCAGAGTTCAAAAACAGAAAAGTAATACAAACCAGCCTCGGGCTGATGAGTCCAGCTATAAGGGTGATCACAGACGGATTAAAGCACTGTTGAGTGGGCAAGCAGGCGCCATTTTGACTCAACTAACTATCCCTATGCTGCTCCGCTCGGCGTGATCCACTCCCGCACTGCTGTCTCGGTTGGTTTTGTGTTGAAACGGGGACAATGGCTAGCACAGAGACACGCCGGAGGCCACGGGTTGGAACTTCAGTCCATAAATATGTACAGTATCTCGACGAAGCCCATTGTCTTCATAGAAAACTATTAGAAGCGGAAACAGACACACCGGTGTGTGTGGTTGAGTCCTGTGTGTGACGCGCTGCTGTTACTATGGTAACACAGGTCAAAGTGCAGAGTAAAAATCTTAGAAATTACTAAAAAAAGATATGACTGCCAGACTTCAGTGAAGACGTTTACTCTCTTGGTACTTTGCCAAGGGACAGTTTTGATTTTATTTATCATTTCAGTTTGATTTATTTCAATTTGACACATAGCCGACGTCAAATTTAAATTTTCGGGTAAACAGACATCAGAATCATAAAGGATGAGTGTAGCAATAGTCCATAAATGTAGATGACACTGACAGCAGCTCCAAAACAAAGAGGGTATTTGGACCATTTTGATATTTTGCTGATAAATGTCACCTTTCTTTTTTTTAATGTGATGGGATATTCTTGAAGCTTGAGTTTGTTATTTTTTCCTTTTGTTAATGTAAATGAAAAATACCTTATTTACCCCAGAGGGGAAATTGCACGGCCTCCATTATATAGGCCTACTCTACCCTACAGACTCTCCTTTCATTCAGATCCAATTGTGTCTGTGTGCAGTCAGGACATTTGGCTTATTTGTAAACCTAACTGGTATATTTCTTTCACAATCACATGATTAAAATATCTGTTCATAGATACTGTTTTATTAGTACACTTTTAAGGATATCGGGTTTTGTCTACTACCTGGAAACAGATTTGTAAAGTTAATGTTACAGGTATCAAGGGTTAAACATTTTCACTCATTAGTTATCATCAAACACCAAGGCAATGCTTTGGGGTTTTGATTATAAGGGTCACCTATCAAATCATATAGGCGTACATCAGGTGTTCATGAGCACTTATGAAGGCTCTTTGTTCTGTGGTGTAACTGTCCTCAGCTTAATGTTAAACTTGTTTCACTAGTTTGTTGATAGACCAGGTTTTTTCTTTCTTCACAGCTGGAGAGATAATTATTCAGGATATTTTTTTAACCAGTTTTGTAATGTCACTCTTCAGCTAAAGTCTTGAATGAAAACATTTATAGAGAATGCTTTTGCATTTCTCTCAATAAAGTATTTAGTGATGATCGTATAAAAAAGAAATAAAAAAGATATTAAGAACTCACGGAGTTGTAATAAAAGTTCAAATAATCAAGAGGCTTGAATTTGTCTTAAACCGGTTTATTGCCATTTTATTCTTTTTTTCTTTTGCAATGAAAAAAATCAATAAACCATTTGATGATGAATTTGAAGAATAAACCTTTGCCTTGACCATCTGGCAACAGTTATCTTAAACACTGTCAAAGAAAAGGATTAGCACAAAACATGATGTTGTGTAAAAACTGTGGAATTATTAGTCCTTAGAACATTTTTTTAAACTGTGTGATCTGCTGCTGGAGTGTGATGCAGTCTGTAGATCCAATACATGAGAAGGTCCTTTGGGATGTTTCGCAGCAGGTCTGTATAAGTCTCCATGTTCTTCAGTCCAAAGGTCTTTCATGCTTGCTTTTCAACGCAGTGGGAGGATGATGATGTCACCGTGAAAGGGAGATGAAGAGGAATCCACACCTGGGCTATTTGAAGCAGGTGGAAACGAGTGACAGTTCTGTGTGTCCTGAGATGCTCATAAGGGTGTGATTGACAGCTTCCCAGGAAGACAGAAAGCTTTGGAGTAAAATGACGCCTTTTAAGACAAAGACTCTCAAGTCCTAACGAGACGGAGAAGCATGTTTGTGGTAAAAGAATAATTTGAAGTTCAACCCTTTGCTTCTTTTAATTTCACTTGAAATAATATCACGTTGTGTAAATTGAGTTTGTACAAGGACATGGGGTTCTAAAATTATATGGTCAAATGGATTACCGAAGGAAATGGCTAAAATTACAGGATTTATTGTGGCATATTCCATGATGGATCTCTGTTGTTCAAGAGAATTAGACGGAGAAAGGAGCCCAAAATATCTGCAGTGATTTATTTTTTATTTTTTTTGAAGATCATTAAATAGTCCGTCGAGTGTGATCATTAGGTAAACTACAAGAGATGATATTTTTAAACTAATTTGACAGAGCTCAGATGTTCACTTGACCAACACTGTAAGATTATTTATTTATTTATTTATTTATTTATTTATTTATTTATTTATTCATTTATTTATTTATTTATTTATTTATTTATTTATTTATTTATTTATTTATTTATTTATTCAGTACAGTTAGGCTACTGGTAACGTTTCTCCCTTTAGGCAGTGAAAAACCGTTTTGATGAATAAATTTATTCAAATAAATATACCATAAGTCAACTTAATTTAACGTAGCCTACAGAAATTAGGCCTACTGAAGTGGAACGCTTGATTCAGCGTGTAATGATAATAATAATAATAATGATGATCATAATTCTTCTATATGCCCAAACTAAACTGATCTGGGAACCAAAAGCACATTTCTGAAGGAAAAATCGCGCTATGTTATTTTACATATGATACAAATTATATATAGACAAATTACATATAATAATTCATACAGGAGGACATGAAGATTATTCACTTGAGGCCTACAGAAATAATAAAAAGGGAGAAACAAAAGTTTGTTTATATACCGGCAGTTTACAACACAACTTAACTCAGATAATTTTCATAAAATTAAACAAGTTCAGTTTAAGTTAATTAAACATGAAGTAGCCTATCTCTTTTTTTTTTAAAAAAGCTTGTGATACACCTGGGTCTTGGATTTGTGAGCGTCGAGTTTAATATTCTACGGATGATTAAACTTGTGCTTATCCCAATTAAACCAAAAAGGAATTAATTTCAAATATTAACGATTTGTCACTTGGATATTTTCTCCTTTTAAACATTTAACTCGTGTTGTGACTGTAAACAGGACATTTTATATCGAATCTACTTTGCATCTTTTTGTGATATTTAAAAAAAAATCCTCAAATAAAAAAGCATGATGAGCAAAGAGACCTGTACAAAAGCGACGGACATTAAAAATCATATTGATAAACACATTTGAACAAAAAAATTTCCACAAGGAAGAGTTCTTCACAAAGTTAGTGTAGTTGGTAATTTCTGGACCGTGAAGCCCGTGAGCCAAATGATTTATATATGAATTCCCTGTCTTTAATTTAACAGCAATGTCTATGTGCAAATTAAAATAATCATCGCTCAATATTAGGAATTGATCTTGTGTACGAGACACAATTTTACCAAGACCAAAATGTCTAATACTAAAAAAGGCATTTGGGAAAAAGGCGTCTTTTCAGTTTCAGTTAACGGGAAATTAGACTTTTTCCAGGACAATACGAAAACATGACTTAATATAGGTGTATTAGAATACATTAAAAATAATATTGATGCGTAAAAGGGAAACATTTTTAACTTGAGCGTAAATCTGTGGGCTACCTGTGGATATGATAACTCATATCTGCCTCCCCTGCTTTCAGTTGTGAAGCGACAGTTAGATCCTCCTCATACAATATCTATATTCCCACGAACGAAGCCTTAACTGAATGAAGAAATAATGGGGAGACAGGAGCGGGGTTGAAGCACTCTGATGGGGGTGTTTGCATTTCATGTAGACAAAGTTGAAAGGAAGAGCAATCACGATACGTTCCTCAATATCAGATATCTCCACATGCAGGTATGAAAGGAAGCTATGTGGGACGGTCCAGTCCTCAGTATCCCTCTCTGTGTCCTTCAGGATCCAGAGCAGCCAATGAGGAGCATCACCGCCTCTGATGATGGCCTCTGGTGACACGTATACCTGCATGAAGCAGATCAGATTTTAGGACACATTGGCGCCTTTTATAAGTAGGAGGACTTGTTTTGATATAAAGGGTTAAAGAGAACACTGATCCACAAGTAAAACCCTAACTAACCTTTGTTCGTGCTTTAAAACGCACAGACATCGACCCGTGCAGTTCCCTCCAAAGTGCAGATGTTCTGCATTAAATACCAAAAGCTGACACTTTCGGGAGTCGAGCTTTTTTGTGCCAGCATAAAATCCAAGTGGTATCTGTGCTCCAGCAAGATGTGGTTATGTTTTGGGGATTTATCCAAACAAATCCGTAACACCATTTCATACACAGGAATGTCTGCAAGAGATGCAAGCATTTTACAAAGCCAGCGATGGATTACTAGTGTGCTGTAGCTCCCTGCTGACCCCAACTTAACATTCAGGCTCTAACTCGATACAGAACAACAGGTGATGCAACTCCCTTATTATTTCAACTCTGGTTTAAGACCTTAGACAAAAAGAAAAGCAGCTTCAAGTTGTTTCCAATTTAAGTTTTTCTTTTTTTTTAAGTCTGCTCATAGTGCAAAAAAAGAGAATTCTTCCTTCATGAATTTCTTCTTAAATTTAGGTGGAGTGACATGGGCCTCCTTAACCCCGGAATACTCCACTCCTTGTGTTGACATACGGCCCTAAAGGTAGCTGTCAGTTTGCCCTGTCCGGGAATCACAGAGCGATTCATCACTGTTTGACAGGTGTGTTTGGGAAGGAAGCCATAGTGGCCCAGGTGACATTTACATGGTCTCACAGAGGCACAGACACCATGATGAAGCGGAGGGAAGAAAAATATCACAAAACAAATAGAATAAGTTAATTAAATTGTTTTGAAAAATGTTGTTTCAATTATGTTTAGTCTGTGGGATGACAATCCAGAAAAAAATATTTTAAAGTGGAAGCAATGAAAACGTAAATGAAGCGTTAAAACTATACGCCCATTTAATCTATTAATTCATTTGATGCTTTAAAAGGTGCGGCACTGTAAATTTGTATTTGATAGAAACTGAAAGCACCAAGATTATCCATCCATCCATTTTCCATCCTTGCTTTATCTTGCAGCCTACTAATAGTAGAGCCTCTAATCCAAAGACAAAGTTATTGTAACCGATCATAAGTGTTTTAGTACGACAAAGTGAACTTTCAAATATGGGATGATCTGCAACCAACGCGGACATAGAATAGAAAAAATGCGCTTTTTAAGTTGTAAACATCGTTAAAAATCTATCGTATTTCTATCATTTCTGTGCTCCAACCATTACGCACTGTGGACTTATATAAAACTCAAAACAAAAATTGTATCCAAATGCAAATTATGCCTGATATATTTTAATGTTATTGGATCTAAACAACCATTTAACACAAATAAATCATGTACATTTCAAGCCGGAGTCGGTCTGTTGCAGCCTGCTTCCTGCAACAGAACAGGCCAACAAACCGCCTCCCCTCAGTCCTCCACCGAACGTGGCCACACTGCATGCGTCTTACTCGGAAATAATGGAACATATATGCTCAAAAAAGTGCCAAAATATCTTACCTTTATAAACACAAGAACAAAAACACAAAATGTAACAGAGACTGTTTTTTCTGAAAAGTCAACGGAATATAGGTTATTTCCAATCACTGCAGAGGTAGGAGGGCGTACGTAAAAATAAACCAACATAACGTGACATTTCTTGTAGTCTATTCAGGCCACCGATTCCCACTTTAGAATCGGGGAGGAGGGGTCCTCAGAGGTCCTTGAAAGAGGTCCCGGCAAACAGAGAAATACTTCTTATGTTATACGGTGTCACTCCACACTGATATTCAATAAATGGGTCCTGTCTCTCCGGTCATTTATGGTTTAAGAACCTAAATCATGAGAAAAACATTTTTTTAATGAGGTCCTTCGAAACAGACTCTTGCTAAAAGTATAAAGAAGTCATTTTAAAGGATTTGGGGGTGTGAGGAGCCTGAGAAAAGGTTTGGGAACCCCTGATGTTGCTTGGACCACACGATGAGACGCTGAGCTGATTAACAGTCCCCTCAGGTCTCCTCTTCTTGTCAGAAAAAGTAAAGTTAGTTTGGTTCCCAGGAGAAGTAATAAAATGAATAAATACAGTCAGTTCTCACTGATTTCCCGCACACGCAGACAATGTCCATGCAGGAAGGCAGTAGGCATAGGGGTAATAATAGGACGGCTGCAGGGAGAGCAGCGGGGGCCGCAGGATCTCTCCTGGGCTGTACTGTCTCTGGTCGTCCCGCACCAAAACTTTCACCGCCACCTTCTTGGCCGCTGGGGTCGACGCCATCAGGTCGGCAGCCATCTGCCGGCGTTTCGTCTTGTACCGGCGGTTCTGGAACCAGATCTTGACCTGAGTTTCTGTGAGCTTCAGGGAGGCCGCTAGGTCCGCCCGTTCCGGCCCGGAAAGGTACCGCTGGTGGTTGAAGCGGCGCTCGAGCTCGAAGACCTGTGCGTGTGAGAAAGCGGCCCTGGAACGCTTTTTCCGCTGCTTGGGCTGGTCCAGGCTCTTCTCGTCCAGGTTGCTGGAGTCTGATAGAAGCAGGAGACACACAGACGTACCAAGCACGTGACTTAAGATGTCTGTCACTTAAAACTCATCATCAGAAAGAATGGAATGATTTGAGATGCGATTCAAAGACAAAAAAGCAAGAGCATCATCTGAAGAAATGCGCGCGATCAAAGGGAGGTTCTTATTTGTTTGTTTTAGCAAACAAACTGCACGGAATTTCAGTTCAATTTCATGTCAAATATTTTCTGCAGGAATGTGAAAAATAATGTAAGATCATAATCTGTGCACACGTTTTGTGGTTGTTTCATAAAACTGTCTTCAGCCCACCAATAATCGTGCGTAAACGTGATAATTCGTGCGTAAAAGTGAGCAGGATGTGGAAATGTTTTGCAAACAGGCCTGATCTCCTACAATAACACAATGGCAGGACTGTCCCCCGCTTGCAACAGCAGTATAAATGTCTGTATTAAACAGCAATCATGGTGTCAGAACTGCTTGATTTAAAGCCACGAGTTTAATTCTGATTCAACACAAATACAGAGCCACGCGTTGCTTCCTCTACGTTGGCATGTAGCACGGATCAGTCTGGCCTACTTACCCGTGGCATTATTGGGCTCGCTGTCACTCTTCACGTTCTCCGCAGCTGCTGACTCGTGGTCCGTCTCCTCTTGCTGACTCTCCTCCGGTACATCCGACGCTGGGTCTACGTCCTTCTCCGACTTGCAGGCGGCCGGAGTCTTTCTGTCGTTGTCGTCGCTAAGTCCAGAATCCGAGTCGTAGCTTTTCTGGTCAGTTGGCTCACAAGGCTCCCCATCATTTCTCCCAGACTCCGCGTTCATTTCCCCAAATATCTTCCAGCATGCCGTCTTGGAAAAGCACATGTCCAAATCCGGTAAATGTCTGCAGTCGTCTTTTTTGTTCAGGATAGCTTGGATTGAGAAAGGCATCAGTGAGTTACCACGAACGGCCATTTTTTTCAAAGGCGCGACTTCTGCTCGGTCTTTTTAGTTGAGTAATCAGTCCTGGATGGAGGAAGACAGTATCAGTTCATCCACATTTTAGGTCACTCCTTTCGAGGAGCACTGCTCTGGCTTAAGTTTTTCCCTCCAGAGTTGTTTCCCGGTCGTATCCGCGAGGGAGAAGCCGTGAAAAGTTTCTGCTACATCCGCAGACACGATGCTGCTCCGCCGTACAGCTCTGCCATCAGCTCCGACTCTCTCCAGACTCCGGCCCTTTTCACCCAACTTTTTTTTAAAACTATACACCCTCACCTGTGACTGACAAGCATTCCGAGTCAACTCCTATTGGCCCAGAAAGGAGGGAAGCTTTTTATGATTGGCCACTGTAAACGACGTCACGCTGCTGTCAGCCGGGTGGGAAAAAGTTAAGAAAAGTTTGGTGGAAGGTTTTCGCTCGAGCCTTAACTGACATGCAGGTTGCAAACCCTCAGATATAGGCCTACTTCAGATGAAACTTCACCCAAACAGGTGAATAAAATGGATCTTTTCATGGCTAGCAACAAAACTGCTTTTTGAACACACTGAAATAATATGGAAATGAACTGAGCCAGAGCGTGAAATTCCATTGCTGTTAATGAACTAAATTCATGCAGGGAAACACAAGAATGTGCGATGAAAGTCTGAAGTGCCAAGAAAACAGTCTGTCCCAACCGGGGGGGGAAACTTTCTCCCATTCCCCTTGCATTTCATAAATGCAAAATTATGCTAATTCATTTTTTGGAAAAGATCTTACAACATCCAGGCAGATCTGTAAGGAGTAGTGCGTAATACGACGGAATTTTATCTGGTATTATGTTGGTACAGCAGGTGCTTACAGATTCACCCGTTCTCTCTTTCTTTTCTTTTTCTTGTTAAAACCCAGAAGATCATCGAGGTGCTCTTCTCTCTTGTCTCCTCCTTAGTAGAATGGCACGAGACGAGCAGGTAGGCCTGAGCTCAGACTTCTTACTTCGTTTCAAGAATCTGTGAATTTAAAAAAATAAAATAAAATTGGACTGAGCAGCTAATACTTTACAAGCTATAAGTTAGTTTAATATGCCCATAAACTCTGACGTATATTGCAGAAAAATAGAAAACAGAATTGATCTCATTTTCACAGAATACAATAATTGTTTCTGAGCATTGGTTGTCTTCCTGATATTATTGTTGTTTGTTGGTTGTTTCCTCCTTGATATCGACCACCTGTTTATCTATATAGCTCAAAACATAGTTAATACATGATCAAAGTCCGAATTAGTCTGTACTCAGAGGTGAAGTGGACAAACGTGCTGCATCCAGATTTTCTTTACATGTTGCCTGTCTGCTGACTTGAATCTCACGTCATAAGGCTACATATTTAACAGCTCATTGCCGTCTATGTGCACTGCACGATCTTAAGATGACAGCACACTTGTCACTTGGATGTTTGAATATAGTTTTTGTCATTCAGAAGCGTGCAGGACTAAGGTTTGCAATATGTCCAGGTTATGATGCGAATCAATTTAGTTAGAGCGGCCAAATATTGAAGGGGGGGGGGGTATTTTAGACTTTACATTTTCATTGAACGAGCATCATTTTATGCATTTTATGCTTTATTCAGCCTGTGAACTTGCTGCTTGTTGATTGGAGAATAAATGGAACAGTTAGGTAGAAACAAACCGCATTATTTAGGACAAAATGGAGACAGTATCTTACAGCCTAATATTAGCTTATTACAGCGAGGAGATAAATGGGCTTTATTATTATTATTATTATTATTATTATTATTATTATTATTATTATTATTATTATTATTATTATTATAACGAAATCATTTAAGGGACTCGTTGAAAAAGGTGATAATGACAGTGTCAACAAAACGGAAATGATTTTTCCTTTTTAAAATTCAACATCTGTGTTTGTGTATTTTTGCGCACGAATGTTAAAAATATTTAAAAATTTCTTTTTCGTCACATTGTTTTGAAAGAAAGAAAGAAAGAAACAAATAAGACAGAAAGATAGACTTATCACCATTGTTTATTCCAGATAGATGAGGGATATCTTTTGGGGAAAAAATGTTAAATGAAATATAGACAAACAAATTATTTTTATTTCATATACAGACGTGCTGTGTGAGTCACGCGCAACTCTGCTGGGTGAAGTCAACATCACGTGGATATTATTGACAACTAAAAACATGTAAACCAAGTTATATAATTATATTAACTCAATTAGAGACAAATCTATTAATGGTCTGGACATCTCGTGTTGCGTGCATATATCATACCATCTAGTGGTCACAGAAAATACCTTTTTAACTTGTTGACTTCTTGTAGTTTAAAGTTTCAGAGTTTTACTCTTAATAACGGAGTAAGTTGCGGACTTTCTTATAAATGTAATAAATTTAGGATGTGTGATTACATTTATCTGAAATGATTCCCCTGAAGACTCGACCAACACAGCAGCAAAATTGATTCTACCTAACTAGGGAAAAAACTGAAAAGAAAACATGACTTAGAGTAACTGCGTCAAGTGAAAATGCGTCAAATGATGCTGGATGAAACTGCGAATAATGACGCATCGTGTCAGGTTTGGATGAAAATCGGTGTCACCACAAGCAATGAAAATACAACTGGAAAAGGGGAAAAACACAAACCACCGACACATCTGGATGTCTTCACACACGCTGCTCTTGTTCTTTTAGAAGCTGCGCATTCCACCCAAGGCCAACACACAAGTGGTCCATCACACACTTTTTATTCCCATGTATTGGAGATTTTATTCTAACTTCCTCTGTGTCCTTTGTGCATTTTGTTTCATCCTACATCGTTGTGTTTCATCCCCAAAACCAACCTCAATGACCCCTGAGCAGGGCTTTATTCTGGGAAAAGTAGAAAAAGAATGGATAAGTGTGCCAGCCCTTCAACAAAGAGAGTCAATGGGAGCCCATGACATAGCCCCTGATGTCCAGCACAGCTTTGTGTGTCTGTGTTTCTGTAACCACACTGAGAGGAAGAGCATCAGCAAGAAGCTGGAAGTGGCAGAAAATGTAAACAGCAACTTGATTTTCACTCAGATAAGAGGATTGGATGAAAATTATCATATGACAGAGTTGAATTAAACTTTTCACCATAAAACAGCTGGGAAAAAATTAATATTTTCTGTAGTAACTGAGTCAATGGAGCCTAAATCATTTGTAAAAGCAGCAACCCTACACAGAATAGATTTAGTTTCTTGTTTGTGTAGATTTAAGCAACAGATTAAGTCATTGAACAGTCTTTTTAAGGGATTTGATTCACTTCATGTACTGTTAAGTAATCAGATTTTTAAAGGACTTTACATGTTTTAAACCAATCATGTTTTGTTTGTTTGTTTGTTTTTCTAAATACTGATTTGCAAAGAATGGAAACAATTGCAGCTGCCACATATTGAAGAGTACAAATCAATTAAAACATCCTGATCAAAGTAAAACAAAGTATTCCACAATAACTGTTGTAAATATATTCATAATTAAATACACCAATATTAACTGTAGCACTATGTCTATTTTCTATTACTTTTTTCCAACTGTGCCTTACTGTTTTGAAAGTATTATGCTATAAATAATACATTATTAACAACATCATACTTCATGTATTTGGCTGCAAATATTATGGTTAGTGGTGAACGACACTCACAGGAACACTTTAACATTAACAAAGCTCCAGCTTTTGGACATACACCCATGAGACTGCTGTCTGTCATATATTAAGTATTGGACAAAAAACAACTGTATAACTTGGAGGACTAATTACAACAAATAAAACCTCCTGCAATGTCCTGGTGTGAAAATTTCCCACTAATCCTACTGAAAAGTCTCCATTATTAGAGCCAAAGATGACAAAACCGCATTGCTTCTTTGATTTGATAGGGTGGGGGTGTTACTGGATAAACAAGTAGATTTGTTATTTATTGTTATAAATAAGTAAAATGTCTTTCAATGCGGACTAGCTCCCTCTGCTGGTGAGAGTTGAGTACCCGCTGCTACAGAAAAGGTGAAGTGGAAACATGAGATGTTCTTTTTATAATAGCCATGCCGGGAAGATGTATATTCTGTCTTCTTTTTCTACCCATAATGGCATGATTCCTTAAAATAGCCGGATATATTCTTTGTCTGCTCACCGCAAGCACAACACTGAGGTGAGTTTTCCACCACATTTCCAGTAAAGAATTCAACTTTAACTGGCATATTAACCCATTATACTCGCCTCCACCCTCCTGCCTTCTCCTTTAACTTTAATCTCCGGTTTTAAACAGAAATCTTGCCTGATGCAGCAACATGTCAGTTGCCACGGTGACATCTCTGTTTCCCTTCTTGAGCGGGGTGTTTATGACAGGTCTTTTCTTTCTTTTTTTCTTATATGCTGGTATGAAAAAGGAGGCGCCCACCTCTTCTTCTTATTGCTGCCAAATTGTGTTCAGATGGAGGAATACATGAGGGGGCACTGCCAAGAGTCATTTACAGTAAATGCTCCCAAACGCCCTTTAGATTTCTCATCAAATATCAGATCCACCATGATAGCACCTTTAATCAACCTCAACATTGGAAAGTGGAAGGAAAAGGAAGAGACGGAACAGGGAAGGGAGGGGGTTGCTGCCAGCCTTAAGTATGCTTTTAGTCACTGATGTTACAATTGAACCCTCTTTCCCAAAGAAAAACTAGCCTTGCATGCAATGGGGCACAAAATGGAAAATCCCTTGGGACAGAACACTTAATACAGCAAATGAAACCAAGACTCAGAGAGAGGTTCCTCTGTCTGCTGGAAGCTATTCAAAACATCTCAGCAATGGTTGTATAACTGCACACACAGGAGCAGAAGTGGGGGATAACCCGCTGTTACAGTCCAATTAATGTGTGTAGATAGCACAGATGTGATGTATAGTTTATTTTCAGCTCTGCCGTGCTGACAAACGAGCTTCCATCCACCTTTGGCACGCAAGAGATAATGCATGCAGCTCAAGCACATCATGAAAGGCTTCTCAGGTCTGAAGGGCCTTTGGCTGCCTATACTCAGAACTCTGTGACCGGCTCTTTTCTCCTCAGCTCACGCCTAAATAAAGACGTCCTTCAAAGCAGCAGACCTCTTTCAGTGGTTTTGTGTCACCTGCAAAATACCACTTTTGAGCAAACGAGTGGATGTAGTTATGAAAACTTCAAGGACCATTTAGAAATTCTTGAGATATTATGGGCCTTTTCTTTTTCAGACGGCGAAGTGGGTGTCTCAGATTGCAGCTGCAGCTTCTGGTTCATGAATGCAAGTTCTGCATTTATCTCTCTTAGAGGTGTTCAAAGTACTAAGGCATGTATGCTAATGCATTCATTGTGTTTTGCATGAACTGATTAATCATCTTTTGCATGACACCACAGGAAAATGTTCAAATGTCTTGTTTTGTCTGACAGTCCACAGCAGAAACAATCACGTCTGATGATGAATAAAACACAGGGAGGATGAGTTTTCACTTTTGGCGAGTTGGAAATAGAAAAAAAAAAGACTTACCTTTTTTAAATCAATTGATTTATTCATGTGTTGGCTTGTGCTGTCAGTTGTAAGATATATCATTGTCAAGAAATTACAAGAACTGACAGAAAGGAAAGCTTAAAGTTGATTTAAACCTAACTGAACACTGTAAGTTTTAATCTAATCTGGTCAGTGTAAATGTGACTATTGAGCCATAACCAGGAGTCATGATTTATGTGGGACTGGCAAAACTAATTAAACCACAGCTCATGTTTAAGGTCACGAAACATCATTATTCAAATCACTGATTCACTGGGCAACTAAGGAAGGGAATCTACAAAGCTTTGGAGATACAGAATAACAGGATCAGCTTTCAGTTTGATTTGGTATTTTCATACAATTTAATGAAAGTTAGCAGAAATGTAGAATATCAGCGAGGTATTTGATATTGAATCTATCAAAAGGCATTTAGAATCAGAAATTTCTGGTTCTGGCAAACAAATAAATACTGCAAATGTAAATATGTAATTTCCTATGTATTTTTTCTACGTTTACATAGCTTTTCCTGTATTTACTGATGTCCATTGTTGATTAAACTGCTTTCACTTATTGTACAACTCACATCCATGTCTTACATGGATGTGAGTTTGACAATAAAAATTTTTTCGACTCAATATTTATTCCTTCTTTGGATCAATACAGTACATTTATCTGCCAGTCTGAAACCTGGATTCAAACATTTAGAGGATCAGTTGGTTCTGTTAGGCTGTATGTTGGTTTGAAGGAGACTGGTGTGATGAATGTAAAAATAACGTGATGCATGTTTCAAACAACACAACTCAATCCAGCTGAATACATATTAGACTTACTGAGGCAGGGCTCTCCCCCACCACCATCAATCATCATCATCATCATCTTCAATAGACCAAACAATGACATATACTTAGACTTCCAAATATTACTACAATACATGCCAAGAAACTGAAGCTTGCAAAGAAAACTTAAGAGATATTTTTCATTTTGTGACTCACCTTTGCTTACCGTTCGTTCGAGTTGAGCAACATCTTAAAAGTCTAGTTTTTGAAAATGAAGTATGGAAAAATAGCACATAGGTCTACACAATCAGAGAAGCAACTAATCATGCTCTATGTAATCAATTAATCTGCATTTAATTTTTTCTAATAGTTATATTTTCCAACATGTATTTTTGTGTTAACAGCCCGTGGTGACGCCTTCTTGTCAGTTTCAACAGTCTAACACTTGAAGAAATTCAGTTTACTTTTATCTATGACATTTGAGAAGCTAAAATCATGAGAACATTGCTTGAAAATGAGCAAAAAATAGTAGCCAATTTGGAGAGTTGAGTAATCAAATGACTGTACTGTAAAGTAAACTAAATGAGGTAATACTGTATATCATTAACTGTTGAATTTCAAGAAATCTTCGTCAAAAGGGCTGTATGTACAGTCCTGGTCTCAAAAGAAAGATGAAACAGATTAAAACATAAGTGTCAAACTCAAAAGTGTCAAAAATGTGTTACTGTGTCATAGTAAATCCACCTGGAACACAGAAAAACATTTAAATAGTTATTTCCTAAAAGAAAAAGACACTACTTTCAGTAAAAATCAGAGGATAGCAGCCCAATTCATCTAGGAATTAGTAAAGTAAAGTCTGATGGGGGAACTGTGCAGAAGTAGAAGCTGAGAAAAAAATTAACCCGACCAGTTTTACAGGTGTTTTAATAGAGGTGTTAAATATATCTAAGGGACTTATTTATCAATGTTGATGATCCACACCTCTATGGTCGGAGTCAGGAGAACCCAGGGATCCAGAAAGAAGTGAACCCCAAGATATATGATTGGAAGAGTGAATCCATCTCCTATAACCCCCTTCATCTTTATGGAAACTACCAGGAATTTCATGATTCATTTTAAACAAAAGCAGAGTCATTGAAGAATATGTGGAGAGTTTCTTTGAGGTGGAATAAAATGTTTGACAACAAAACAGCCAAAGACATAATTTATGACTCAGTTTTTCTTGTTGTTGTTGTTTGCTACTCTTTAGCTTCTAGCTTACAAAGTTTTTGTCCAACAGTGATGAGAGAGACATCTTTGTAATCAGCAGAGTCTCTGTTTTCACATGTCACCTTGTTTTTGTGGTTTTCCTGAAGTGGAGAAATAAGCAGAGGCTCTAAAGTGGACAGTGCTGTTCTCATGTTTTATTACGTACCCATATAATTGCTTGGGGTTTGAACTGTGTTTCATTTGGATGGCAGTGCTCGGTAGAGTCTTTTAGCCGAGTTTCTCCCTGTGATTTTGGTATGCTATATGTGGTGCTTCGCCGTGTGTGCAAACACCTTCTGTATTGCACGTATCTCATGCTGCCCCCTGTACACGGGGCTGTCATTAAGAAGAGGTTAAGGTAAATACGTGACGTAGAAACATTTCAGATGTTTAAATCATTCTGTTTATGAGCAGTAAAGCTGCTCACAACCATCACAGCATCAGTTTTGAAAAAGGCCGAGATGTGATCTGCTTTGCTTGATAAAGCTAAGTATCCAAGTTCAATGTTGTTTTCTAAATGATAAGTACAAACATACAGAGTTTTCATGACTTCTCACAGTGTTGACATACAGCAAACAGTCCATCTGACCCTACAGTGTTGGTGAGTAAAGAAACATTTTTCTCCACTCTGGTGTGTTTGCTACAGCCTCAGCTGCCAGAAGTCAGTCCACATCTCAAGTCAACTGCAGAGCTGTTTCAATACTGCAAAAGCATGAAAAAAAGAGCCATAAGACTCTAAGCTGCTGCCCCTCCCTGCTGCCTGTCGCTGGCTATTTGTATGACTCTTGCATGAAACACTTCTGACGTTAAACACCTGTTAACTTTTATGTCTTGAGAGAGGAGTGGCTGAATGGCAGAGCATTATATTCGGTGCCAGCAAGCCCAGCCAAATCCCTAGTAGAGGAAAGACCACTCCCAGAGCAGAGAGGCAGCAGCAGGAATGAGTGAGCCCCGCTACCCCTGCAGCAGCCTGCGAGGATCCCCTCCACTCAGAAGCAAAAGTCTCCTCTATTCCACTTGACAGCTGTGTGAAACCGCCATCTTTCCACAGCTCTGCTGCTTAAACTGCACCACCTGCAGACCTGCTGAAGAGAGAGAGGAGGGAAATGTGAGGCAGATTATGTAGTAGTTCTCCCCTATCAAGTTTTTCTGCCCAGACTAATTATGTTTGGATGCCCTCGTATTTGGACCGTCCAGACTCCAGAACACCTGAACCACCTAGTATGAAGAGTCCCACACTGTAATATTTTCAAACTTTTTTTTCCCTCTTTCAGGGTGGCACCAGAAGTTGTTTCCATTTACTTTATACATGGTCCAAAAGACAGTCGTACATCTCAGAGACAAATATGGCACTTTGTAGTGACTTTAAACCATTAAAACTATAACTCCTGGATTATTTCTTTCCGCACTTTCACTATTTTCAGAAAATGTCAGAGCTAATATTTGTTCATTTTGAGTAAAATCTTTCAGGCTGGACTTGAAATCTCTTTTAAAGATGAAAAAGATCTGAGTCCTTCCTAGTCAGTCCACTGTTCAGTCATATGACCTGCAGACTGATATGGGACAGGAAAATAAGCAGAATAATGTTTCACTTTAACTTTTCTTTCACTTTTGAAAAACTTCAAGATCTTACCAAACAAGACTCTCTTCTGTCTTTCAGTGCTCCCAGATAAAAAATAAGGGAAATACTGAAGTTTCACTTCTTACTTGCTAAAGTCCTGAAATAAAAAAGAGGTTTAATATATTGTATATATATGGAACAAACAATAATTTTACGTCAAGGACAAACTTCAAAGGCTTTGTTTTATCTTTGTGGTCAGCTATTTAAAACCCAAAGATTTACATGAATCTTCCTGTGCAATTACTTCTTCTTTAATAAAATTAATCTAATTATAAATTTTAGGGGCATTAATTTATCAACTTATATATTCAAACTATCTTAAAAAGGGGATAGTAAATCTTTTACTTGATCTGTAGTAACCCATTCAGTGAATGGTGAATATAGAAACTGTTAATGGGCTGTACTTATATAGCGCTTTTCTAGTCACATGTTGACCACTAAAAGTGCTTTTACATGTCTCTCACACACACAACACCCCCTCAACACATATACCCCCTACATACACATAAACACACGCACTCCGACTTTCACACCACTCA
>JBBBVU010000007.1:13629506-13688466 GCA_037177055.1 Atherinosoma microstoma | reverse complement strand
TGCTCTTCTTGTTGCTCTTCTTGTTGCTCTTCTTGTTGCTCTTCTTGTTGCTCTTCTTGTTGCTCTTCTTGTTGCTCTTCTTGTTGCTCCTCCTCAGCCTGGAAAACATACGGGCAATTCAGTCTGATACAAATTAAATAAACCAAGTACATAAGATGGTAAACGTACAGCAATAAAGTCGTAAAGAGATTCCAGCAAAGTTAATAAGGACAGCCAAAGTGCTGGATGCACATAGCTTACAGATGCAAATGACAGTTATTTCTTAATTTCATTATAAACATACATCATCTGGCTTGTTCTCACTGCAGACTTCCTCTTCAACGTCTTCTGATTGGCTTGCAGGACAACAGCCTGAAATATAGATGCATAATACAAAGAGACAGTATTTTGTGTTGTTAAAATGATGTCTTGAGAGTTTTTTTCTCTGTAAATACACACGTAAAGAATTCAAGCAGGCATTAATTACAGGAACTCTGTCGTAATTTCCCCAATATTTCTACAGTCTTAATATTTTTCCTCACCGCTGTCTTTTTCAAGTTGTTCCGTGATTTGCTCTTGTCCTATGTTGTCCTTCATCTCCTCTTGAGCCTGGGTTTCCTACAGGATAAAACAGATTAGGAAACACAAACAGTAAGATGGATGAATTCGCTCAAAGCAAAGTGACAACTGCGCTGTTTTACAGTCAAAGCAATACTGGGATCAACAAAGATAACACATGTCACCTCGCTGGATTCCTCCATTTCTTCTGATCTCTTTCTCTTCAGTGTTGGTTTACCTGCAATTTAAATGATTCATCAAAATGAATCCAAAAACCTGTTTCCTTTCCACAGCTCACTTAAACTCAAAGCTCCCAGCATTCCTTAAGACCAACTATCATTGTCAAATGTATTCACTTTTCCTATTTCACAGGTTGTTAACAGGAATGGCATTTTGCAGTTCACTGCTCTGTTTGGTCCACTTACTGTTTGTGTTCTGAAAGCCTGTTAAAACCCTCCAGTTATTATTTGAATACATTTAATGTAACTGATTTCCCTCTTTGCCTGTGTGTGATGCTGTCTTTCTCAGGATGTTGCGTTGCAGGGGTCAGACTCAAAACTTATTGCAAATACTTCAAGTTGGGTAAGATGCCTGCATTTCTTTTACAATATGCAAGTTAGACTTAAAGCTTTGTAATAAGTTAATTCTTTGAGACACAAGTTGAGATACTGCTCTTCATTGGGAGTTGGGAAAGAGTGAAGTAACTTTGTTAATGCTCAGGTTTCCCACCAAGGCCACCAATAGCAAGCCTGTCTGTCAATATAATTCAAGTAACTATGTTCCTTGTAGAATGCTTCTATACAAATCAAATCAAACTGGGAAACTTGTTCTATGGACTTTCTATTAAAGTTAAGCAAAAAGCAAAAAACAAACAACAACAGAGCAAAAACTCACATGTGTCTGCCATCTCTTTAAGGTCTGAGCTTCCTGCACCTTCGTTGTCCTCTAGAGCAGGAGATGGCAGATTGTCCTCAACTCCACTTTGGACAATTTGCTTTGGTTTACTTTCATCCTCATCTTTCTAAAAAAAAAGAAAAGAAAATGTTTGGTGGGGAAAGAAAAATACAGTTGTTACAGGTTTCAATGCTTTATATCACATAAACTTAATCATTATGAAGTTTAAAAAACAAATAAAAAGGAATTAGCAATATTCCATGACCAGAAAAAGTATTTAGGTCATTACATAAGTTTCTGCTGTCAATATTTAGCAAATTTAACATACTTCCTCTTTCTCAAGTGCTTTCAGTGATGAGGTTTCACCAGGAACGTCCTCAGCTCTGTTCTCAGCATTCTTGTGATTATCTGGCATTACAAGCAAAGTAACAGCAACATCAGAAAAACCCAGAATCAAATAATCTGTGCTAATGTAGGCAGTCATTTAAAGTGGGCAACTTGCCAGCTTCTGTTTCTTTAGTTGCAGCTCCTGAACGTCTTCCCCTGCGGCTCGGAGGTTCCTCTGACTTCTCTGGTTCTTTTGGTTGGTCTTTCTCTGCTTCCTCTGCGGTTCTGGATGGTCTTCCCCTGCGAGATGTTCTTACTTCTGCAACCTTGAGCTTCTCAGTTTCCTGACAATTAAAAAAGAAATATATGACTTTATGTGCTGTACCTGCATATTTTTTGTATGTAAGAAAAAAGATATGTGTTGGATGTCATCCTTACCTCAGCAGACAGCTGTTCTTTACCTTCCTTTTCATCCGTTTTATCAGCTGATGAGTTGAAAATGAGAAAGTTGTTTCAATTAATCCATAAATGTATTTAATCATCTAATTTCTAATATCTTTGGCTACGTGGATTTTGTTTCTAAATTTGAACCATTACAAACTTTGAAAAATCTACTTCTCTGGATTTGACTTCATCATTTCACCGATTACCTTTTTGGCAGGACAGTTTTCGTTTGCGTCTTCCCCTCCCATCTTTTTTCTCCTCCTACGAAAGTGTTCACACAGAGGATGCTGCATTAACATATGCAATCTTTTTACATATTTAAAAGCTGAATTTTGAACAAGCTACCTTTTCTGACAGGTCTGAGCTTTTTTCATCTTCCTGGCTATCTGTGCTGGACACATTACCTGAGACATTGAAGCAGAAAATAATGACTCAGAAAGTCAAATTACTACTCAAATTACAAACTCAACAACTTTCAAATAATTTTAAAATTAATGAATGAATGATTAAATGACTCACTCATTTGTTTGACTAGCTTGCTCTGAGAATTAGCTTCAGTTTCTTCACTCGTGTTAGGAATGTTGGTTTCCATCTAAACCATATTGAAACACAGATCAACACAAGCAGACTGCTTCAACCCCGAAAGAAACGGATCATCTATTAACAGCTAAAAAGTATTGACTTACAACTGAATATAACGAGAGGCTGGACACTTACTGTCTGCAGATCACCTTCCTCTGTTGGAACATTTTCTTCTGCATTTTTACTCTCAGCTTCTATTAGTTGAGGGGGAAAAAAGCAAAGATAAAAAAAAATGATTTCAACATATTTTTAATTAATTACCTTTAAATATTTATCATTTTTGATGTGACTGTATACATATATAAAGAAAACTGTCTTACCTTTATCAACAACCATGTTTGTCTGGTTCTCTTCTTCTTCTGCCACCACCTCCTGATTTTTTTTTTTTATGAGATTCATGTCAGTGTTATTTTCCTAAAAAGCACTAAAAATTAAGACGGTAACAAATTTGATTCAATGCAACATAAAACATTACTTACCGTGAAGTTTGGCTTTCTAACATCAAAATCGGCCTCTGTTTGCTCTGTATGACAAGAATTGGGCTTAAAAATCTGTCAAACAAAGCAACAATATTTTGTGTTCACCAGCACTGACCTGGCTTACTGGGAATATCTGAGACTTGTTCAGTGGTGTCAGAAACAGCTAATGTGCTCACTTCTGTGCTTCCACTGGCCTCTTGTAGATCTGATTTAACAGCAACAGTCACTGAATTTAAAAAAGAGACGTGAAGTTGATGCACGGATAAAATATTATAGTATTTTCATGTAATATGTCCCGAAACAAGAGGAGTATAAGAAAGGACGTAAGAAAGACATTTGAAAAAACCAAACAAACAAACCTTCTTGGTCTACTGGTGCTGCCATTTTTTCATCTAATTGCATCTCAGGAGAAGTTTCAACACTCTTGGTTTCTTCCTCTTTTGAATAAATCTGACAGGTATTTGATGTCGTATCATCCTCCTGTTTAGATATAAAACTGTTATTTTCTACTGGACACCATAGAAAATTCCTCTCAAGAATGGTATTATTTCTACATTAGAGTAGTAGGGCCACTGAAGAAAAAAAATAGAATTCTGAGAAAAAAGTCTGAATTCTGGGATTAAAGTCAGAATTTGACTTTTTTCAGAAACGGAAAAAAAATCCCTCCCTAAAAAATGTTTTTGTTTTTTTTTAGTTTTTGTAAAAATATCAGAATTCTGACTTTTTTTTCAGAATTCTATTAAATTTTTTTTCTACAGTGGCCCTTATACTCTTCCATACATTTCCTTTAACCTGAAAACTACATTTTAATTTTACAGATGTCACATGCCTTTATCGCTGGAGCAACCATCTCTGCTGTTTCAGTCTCAGTTGTGTCCATTTTTCTCTCCAAGTTTCCGGACTCTTCTGAAAAGAGATGCATATTCAGCTTCGATCAATTCTGAGAAGCTTTGAGAGCTAATATTACATTTAGCTATTTCTGTCATACCTGCAGCGTCTGGTTTTTCATCAGCAAGCTCGACAGTTAGCAGACATGCAGCTGGTGATGTCTCAGAGGCAGAAAGCTCCTCTTCATGACTTGGTTGCACCTGCACAGGAGGAAGCGCCTCTTCTTCAGCCATAGTAGCTTCTACCTGTTTTGTGTCAAGATGATACAGCAGTGCATCATCCCTCGTGTCTTGACAAATTAAGTTGGAGGATACAGTGCTGTCAGGATCCATGGAGAGCAGTGTCAGAGCTGCCTCTTGCATCTTCATATCAGCATCCTGAAGCTCGGTCTTGGGTGTTGCTTCCTCTCTGAGGCACTCTGCCGGAAGTCTCGCCTCTGCTGAAGTACAGACATCCATAAGTGTCAGCAGGGCGTCGTTCTCAGCCGGTACAGCTGGGATCTCACCGAGCCGCGACTCTGTCTCACCCTCAGGTGGTTCAGGGGTGATGTCACTCAAAGCATCACAGGTGTCGTCTGAGAATGAAGTGGTGACAGTGGTGGTGACGGGGTCCGAGTCTGTGCTTGTTTCTTGGAGAAGTGGTTGTTTCTTTGGTGGCTCTTCTGTCTCAAGATTTAAGGAAACTGATGAAGACTTTGAGGATTTATCAGACTTTTCCAGTTTTTCTTCTTTAGTTGTCGTCTCATCTTGACTTTCATCTTTCTTTTCTGGAACTTTATCTTTCTTCTCCACTTTCTTCTTTGAACTTTTCAGATCTGATTTCTCATGGGAGGTTTCTCCAGTTACTCTCCGCTGCTCTTTTGCATTTCCATCTTTTCTCTTCTCCTTTGTCGCTTCAGGTTTGATGATACCTGGACCTCCAGCACTTCTGACATCTGAACTCTGGACTTTCTTATCAGTCTTTAGTGACAATGGAATCTTTGCCTCCTCTTTGGATTTGACTTTTGGTTTTTCCGGGATTTTTCCTTTTTCTGCCATCTTAACCCTTTTTGGATCTTTGTCCGTTTCAGAACTTGCCTTTTGTAACTTCTGGCTGTCTTGATCTGCTTTAGTCTTTTCCTTCTCACTGTCTGTTTTTGATTTGGGTTTGTCTCCAGACTTGTCCTCAGTGTGACTCTTTGACCTTTTCAACACTTCCTTAGAGTGTTTCTCTCTTTTCTTGCTGTCTGAGCCAGGCTCCATGTCCGAGCGATCCTCAGAGGAGCCAGCTGAATCTGGACGAAGCAGTTGCTTGAAATCACTTTTAACTGAAGACTTTTCTGCTTTGCCCTTTTCCTTAATCTTATCTTTTTCCCTAGATTTGTCCTTTTCCTTCTCTGCTTTGACAGTTTCTCCAGACACCACCTTCACCTTCTTGGCATCTTTAAAGCCTCCCTCGTCAGGAACTCCTTCAGCCACTTTTCCTTCTCTTGTACTTGCAGACATTTTCCTCTCACTTTTGACCTTCGGCTTCTTCTCGCCTTTCTCCTCATAAGATACTTTACCAGCAGTTCCTTCCTTCATCTGTGATTCATCTAACTGATGTTCGGATTTTTTCTCCTGCTTCTGTTTGAGCTTGGTGCGTTCGTCAGAAAGGCTGCGCTCCTTGTCTTTGCGTTCTTTAGAATGAAGCTCTTTGCGGGAAAGACGGTCAAATTTCCCAAATGAACGTTGTTTGAGAGCCTCTTGGGAGCCTTGTTCCAGATCCAAGATAAATGAGTGTGTCCTGCCTTTGTCCGACAGCTTTTTGGTGTCACTGGAATCTTCTGAGATGCTGCCGCTCATCCTTCGGTGCTTTTCATCAGAGGACGCCGATTCGGACAGATTTCTCATCAGTTTAGGTTGTGGCGTCTTTGAGCTGGAAGATTTCATTTCCTAATTTGAAAACAAGAAACACAAAAAATGTAAGAACACTTAAAACAAAACGATAAACCTGTTACCTTAAATCCATTTTATTCCCAGAAGCCTTCACATACTGCTTTCTTGGTTATGTCTCCCGTATTTCCTTTCTTCTTACTTGAAACTTCTCCCCCTTTCCTGAAAGGCGATAATCACACATGCATTTACAGAGTACACATTGCAAAAACATCTGAAGATCTGGCAATCATCTGAAGCTGCTGCATGAATTTGTGTCTTTGCTTTGAGGGCAAACCTTGAGTCTAGTTTTCTCTTCCTGTTGAGAGCCATCTTTTTCTCCAAAACTTTTCTTTCTTTACGGGCTTCTTTGGCTTTGGGGCACTCCAGCGCGGCAGAGTCGGCAATCTTTTGTTTTTGATCTGTGGGAAGACATTAGACACAATAAGTGATGCAGTCAATTCACACTGAAGAGAATGTACTGTTGTTTAGAGAAGATGGAACAATGACAACAGAAACTATGGTTCTCATTGTCTTGATTTTTTTTTAAAAATATGATGATTATGTATAAATCATGTGAATATAGGAATATTTTGTTTGTTGCTTTGTTATCCTTTTACATAGGTTAACACAAAAATTGTGAACCCTTGGGCTAAAAAGTGAGCAGGACTGAATTAATTGTGATGGTCCCAAACAAACTTTTTATTCAAATGAAAACATACACAAGACTAATCAGCTTTGGTTTCTATACTCAGCCAAATTGTCATATAGTATATCCCCACTTTTGTGTAGCATTTAGCAGAGGAAACAGGATGAAGACACAGAAGTAATATTCCTTCCACCTTTAACGAAGGCTAAAGCACATGACAGTTGACACACAATAGAAAGAAAAACCTTGTTCTTCAGCCAGTGCTGCTTTCTGTTTACGCTTCTCTTCCATTCGCTCTCGGTTCTGCTGTCTCTTCAACAGTCTTTCCTCTTTTTCTTTTGCCTATGAGAACAGTTTAACATTGATAAACATTGAGGAGAACACAAATCAGATTTATTGTATTGCTTTAAAATTTATAATCTACTCATCGATCAGGTAAATCTACACAGTAGAAGCACATTAAATGTTTATACATAAAGAACCTCACCGCAGATCTGCGACGCTCCTCCACAGTGATCTCATCATCCGAGTCACTGTAGTAACGGGAGTACAGGAAGGGTTTGTGAACATAAGCCTTGCGGCGAGGTTTGGACTCTTTGTCTTCATCTCCTGTGTCTGCACTGGTGTGTTTCTTCTCTGCACTCTCACTCTGATCTGGGTGTTAACACAGAGAAGAAAACATTCAACTCCAACACCCAGTTAGCATTTTCAAAAGCTCTAAGCAATTCTATGGTGCCGTCTACAAAATGGTAAAAAGCGGTCAATAAATGTAAGCTGGAACAGAAAGTTCCTGCAGTCAGAGACCATCTGGTGGAAGCTCCCCCTCTTCAGAGGAATCAGACGGCTGCTCCTCCTCGTCACTTTCCTCCTCAAAAGATGACAGGTCGCTGGTGTGGACAGAGCTCACCGTGATGTCGCTCAGGCCTTCCAGGTCCGAGTCCTCCAAAGAATATTCTGCATGGCAAAGACACAACTGGTTTTAGCTTTTTAACTTATCCATAGTTTTACAAAAAACTACGAAAACAAAAAAAATAAATAAATAGAAATACATAAATTATGAGGTAGTTTTTCAACATTTATGTGATTAATACTTGTTTTCTGTTTCTGACATTGAAATAACCAAAATTAATTGTGATTCAGCAAAATAACCAACCCCCAAAAATGAAAAAATACAGTTACTAAATTCCCACAAAGAACAATTTTTATTTTATTTAAATAACGTGCATAGAGCAAAATATGCATTAACACACACAAAAAATCCATATAATGATATTTTATGGTTAAATAACCTGCTTATAAATGCTGGATTACAAATAATTACATTTCCATCTTTTATACATTTAAAACTAAGTTAGAAAACCCTGACAAAATATTCAAACTGTGACAGATTTAACTGTGTTCACCACCGTTTACATTAAAACATTTCATTATTTCACCAGTGTATTTTCAGTTGACATCTCATCTACTAAGCATGTCGGCATGCGTTTCCTTTATATGCTCATCAGCTATATGGAAATACATGAAAATGATAAACTATCAAAAGTGGCTTTATCAAGACAATAAAGAAGGTAACACTACACAAATATAAAAATGTACACACGAGCTTACCCTCTTTTATCCTCTCTCTTTCTGCTTTCTGCCGGTTTGCCTGGCTTGTAGATTTCAGTGCATCATCATCATCCTGTTTCTCCTCCGAGGGTTTTCCACTTATTTTAGTTGTGCGCTTGTCTTTCTCCTCCTCTGTCTGCTCCTGAGCTCCTGACTCCTCCTCTTCCATTTTAATTTCTTCTATTGACCCCTCTTTGTCCAGGTCCATCTGTTCCTGTGTGTTTTCTGTTTTGATTTCTGGTACTTGGTCTTCCGCTGTCACTTTTGCCTCCTCTGCCTCTTCCAGTGGCTTCCTATCTTGGCTATCGTCACCTTCATCAACAATATTCATATCCTGCACATTTTCCTCCACTAGCTGCACAAGGTCATCTGGAGCCTGGCCTTTAGGGCCTTTTTCAGTTGCTGAGCTGGCCCTGACACTCGCTTCCTGGTTGAGAGAGGTTATGGTGTCAAGGATGGACATGGCATCGCTGGCAGTTGTGGTAGTTGGAGTTGACAATGAGGCTATAAACATATAGACATGGATTAATAAAGATTTGTTCACTTTGAAACATAAGAATATTCCCTTTCATTCCGAGCAGAGCAGATAAATAGCTGTTGTTTTGTGTACCTTGCTCAGGGATGCTGCTGTCTGTTTTTATCTCTGCTGGAGGCAGAGGGGCTGGCAGCTCCTGTGAGCAGCTGCCTGGTGACAGAAATTCACGAACTACCCTCTCCACCTGTGGCCTGAAGATATGGTTGATTTTGGGATCCACCACCTGGGTCACAATCCTGTCCACTCCCTGCTCCAGCATGCCAGATCTAAGAGACGCAGTTTGTTGTTAGTGTAAACCACGGTTGTCCAGCTCCGGTCCTCAAGGGCTGCAGTCCTGCAGGTTTTTAGATGTCTCCCTGCTCCAACACACCTGATTCAAAGTAAACGTCTCTCCTTCACAGCTTGTTGTTAAGTTTTAACCAAGCATGTTGACCCATTAATCTGATTCTGGTGAGATGCAGCAGGAAACATCCCAAACCTGAATGGCAGTGGCCCTCAAGGACCGACTTTGAACACCCCTGATGTAAACATACAGTTAAAGAGATCAGATGGCAATAGATAAAAGAATAGAAGATATTGTTTCTGGCTTACTGTAGGACAAGCTGTCTGATGTTGTTTCTGAGCTGGTTTTTGTTCAAATGAGGGCTCCATGTGTGGTTAGAGAGGTGATTAGAGACAAAATTGTCCACTCTCTGTTTCAGGTTCAGGTAAGCTGGCTGCAAAAAGAAATGTTAATGTTTCCTTTACAAAGATGTACACACAAACGCAATGCTCTTTGTCTCATATAAATATTTTGTAATCTTAACGACTATTAATCTCTATAAAAACTATCCCATACAAAAATAGTTAGAAAATGAAGTAAAGGCAAAAGAAATGTTAACAGATTAAAGTAGTTTTAATAAGTAAGATCAAGACCCGGTGTTAAAGCTGCACCAATAAAATGCAGATTAAGTACAACAGGTAGCGCTTTAAGCTAAACTTTTCATAGGAACGTTACTTAATTAGCTATTTTACGGAACAAAACAGCACTACACCCATATGTAATTGCTTAAAATACGTCCTGGAGATGATTTCTGCTGTTACCTTTGTATCAACGTCTGCCAAGCAGTCCCTCCTGAACTGGTCGAAGAGACCCTGTGTTTTTAAATGATTAACGATCATTGAGACAAGTTGCGGATCTCCCGGCGGTAAACCAGCCATGTTTCAGTGTAGTTTGTTTAGTTTTAAATGGTTGAAAGAGAAAATACTGACAATACATCAAGTAATATCTATCTTTAACGCACCAGCTTTCTGTTATGAATGGTGACGTTCGAAGCTGGTTTGACCCGGATGTCTCCATCAACCTATCACGAGAAAAGCGCCGCAAAATGAACCGGAAGTTTTAAATGCTGGCGTTTTCAGTAACAAAATAGTGTTTAAAAATATGAAACATTAGCGGTGGGTCGGGTACTTTTATTCCGTGTAAAACTTGCCATCAGTGACAAAGGTACAAGTTTAGTATGATACACAGCTGTTTTTCTTTCATGAACTATGAGTTGACCATCCCGTCGTCCACCCGCGTCGGTTTGTTCAAGTGGCGTCCTCAAGCGGTTGCAGTAAACTACAACCAACATTTCTGCAGTCACATTTTTTAAGTCATAGATTCACGTTGTAATAGTGTTAGCGGATGGTGTTAAAATGAAATTTTTTTTTTTACATGGGTCGATAATTATATCAATGTAGCTTAAACCTTTTCTTTTACTAACATTCCAAAATCAGAAGCGTTTTTCAGCTGATGGCAACAATCTGTAAAGTAGCTCATCGTGCAAAGTTGAAGGAAAATTGTCATAAAAGGAAAAAGGTTTGTTGGAAAGTAAGATTTAGTAGCATTTAACATAGCAAGCTAAAAATAGGATTCTGGCAGCGGTGGGATTCGAACCCACGCCCCCGAAGAGACTGGAGCCTTAATCCAGCGCCTTAGACCGCTCGGCCACGCTACCATGTGTGCGGTGCAATGTCAAAAAATATCAACATTTCTCACAGATTATTCAATGTTGAGCTAAACATTTTTCATAAAAATTTTATAGTTGTTGATATACGTCTGGCTCGTGTACAAATGCATATGTAGATATTTATCCTGCCGAATATTTAGTAAGCGCTCCTCCAAATATGGTAAGTTGAATATTAAGTGATACCATAATTTTATTATATCTTATACTTCAAATAATTTCGAATTTAGATTATAGAGTACAACCCTTAACCTTTAATATAACCCAAAAGCATCACCATCTTTATCCTCAAAATTGAAAGCTAAACTAAAGTTTGGCAACGTTTTACCAAAATCTGAACAATCCAGTATTTACACAACCTCCACAGACAATAAAAAAATATAATCTCTTTTTTTCATTTTTATTGGAAATTTAAAGTATAGCATGGGAAAATCCAGAAAATGATTTACAACACAAGCAACAAATACTAGAGGATATACTTCTTGTCGGCAGTCTAACAGTTGGACTTTGGCGTCAACACCATTGCAAACAGAAACATAAGGTTCAATTAAAGAAGTAATAAAAACACAAAAACACCTAAAAAGAGAAAGTACTAAACATATATATTTGAAGACATCATACTGTACAAAAAAAGCATGCATAAGAGAGTTGAACCAATTTATCTAATGGCAGAGAAATTATCCGAATTTTTTTTTTTTTTGGATAGTCGATATATTCAAGCCAAAGTGACCCTTAATGTGACAAAGTCCTCACAGACAATTGTCAGCTGATGAAAAAACATTTTCTGCTTATCTGTATCTTGTATAATAACAATAATAATAATCTGACACCCCTAATGTATACAATCATAGAATGTGCCAGAATAATGGCAGTGTGAATCCAGTGCCTGTCATACCAAATCATGCTGGTTTATTTTCTTGTGGAGGACAGGCTTGCCAGGTGGGCTCAAGATTTCTGTGAGGGGCAGGTTGGAGGAAGGAGTCTGTGGGAATTGGCCCGCACCCACGGGTGGTCAATAACATTCTGAAGAGAAAGACGATCGATGGGGTTGTGGCGAAGCAGCTTGGAGATCAGGTCCCGTGCACCTTCAGATACAACTTTGGGGAAGTTCAAATCCACCTGTGAATGGCAGCAAGGCAGTTATTTATCAGCACAGTGACTACAGTAAAACTAAAATTTTCAAAGTTGTAAACTTTCCACGGTAAATAAAACGGGAATATATGGGAATTAACCGAAAATTTACAAAATTGAAGGTTTATTACCTTAAAGACATATTACTTAACTTTTGCCATTTTTTTAGTGATGCGTCCCCTATCGACAGCTAATCCAGCATCCTACCTGTACTGTGAGATCTCATCAGACAGTAAAAAACCAGTCTTATCTTGACTATTGTCTTATCTCTTGCTACATTTCTGGCTCTCTTTAGCTTCCTCTCTTCCTCCGATAATGTCTTCTTAAGTTTCTTTGCTGAATCGACCTTAAAAATGGAGTTTTAAGGTCAAACAGTTGTGTGGGCCTTTGACAGGGAACTTAAATATAGTTGAGGAAAATATATTGTGGCAAAGTTCTGGGCAGTTTGGCAAAGTACTGAACCAAGCAAGGCCTTTGGGAAAGGGGTGGAATCTGGCAGTCATGCTAGCACATATCTGCATCCACCTTGTGGACGGGACTTTGTGGATCTGACCCCTTACACTTGTAGCCTCCTCCATCCAGTTTGTTGAAATTATCCACAAATTCCAGTTAATTCCCAATAATTCCCGTGGAAAGTTTCCAATTTGGAATATTCCCAAAATTCCCCAGCTTAACTTGACATTTCTGGAAATTTACCAGAAATGTTCCTCCCCTTTGCAACCCTAAGTCAAACCTCACCATGATTTCAACAAACTCCATCAAAATGGGATATGAGGCCCAATGTAGCCTTTCTTATTTTTATCAGAGATGAACCACTCTTGAAAATCTATATGAGACTTTCCTTCCCAAAAAAGAAAAAAAACCTAAAAAAAATAAAAAAAATATGGTATGTAGAAACTTCTACAAACATGAGACAAGTCTTCTAGTGATGCAAGAAACTCTTAGTGCATTCACACCAGCCCTTCTTAATCGACCCTTGTTGGTTTGTTTGGAGAGTCTAGTTTGTTTAGAGGTGAGAATGTGCACCCAAAGACTGATGCACATCAAGTTTCAATCAGATGAAAGATGTTACAGTAGTCCAATTGTGCTGATGATGATGACACAAGACACCTGAAGATTAAAACGTTGACTCTTTTTTTCCTGTCGCTTCTATTTCGTACAAGAATACAGTCAAATAATTGCCAAGATTTGGAAACATACAACAGCCAGCTCCATCCCAGCAATGGTCAGCGTTAACAAGTAGTTGTTCTATGAACAATGGTGCCTGTATAAAAAACTTAACGTTTGTTGCTCTAAACCAGTTGAGTTTAGCTGATTTCAGCTGACGAAGCAGTACAATATCTTAATTCATTCTGTAATTTGTTAAACTGGACTGTAGTTTTCCAACTTCTCAGCAATCATTTTCTAATGCTGTGCCATTACAAAAATGACTGGAAGGTCCATTAATGCTAAGGCATAAAACAGCGTATATTATCAAATATTTTTTTAAATGACACCAGAACATCAAAAAGGAAACCAGAAGTTCCAGGGTGCTACTAGAAGATAGGCCAACCCCTGGTTGTACCGACTGGTGTCAGAAGTTCAAGATTCTTGTAGGGTTTCTCTCCAATAAAAGAAATGTGAATTCTGGAAATCATTTTTCTTGGACTTTGTGTTGCTGAAAGTATTACAATTAACCACCTCAGCACATAAAACACCCACAGACACACAAATACCAACCTTCATAATCCTTTTGTATGTTTCTGTGTGATTGGAAGTTTCAAAAGGTGGGTTGCCAACAAGGCATTCATAGCAGAGGACTCCAATGCACCACAAGTCCACCTTCTCACTGTGGGTGTGCCCCTCAATCATCTCTGGGGGAAGGTAGTCCAGCGTTCCGCACATAGTACGACGTCTAGGAAGATTTTAACATGAAGTGAGCAGAAAAGGAAGAAACCACCTTCCTATGACAGTGCACAACAGTAAACAGATGCCTGTAAAAAGCACAGTGATGCTTTGATACCCAGGTTCTTCACCTTAGAGAGGGCGCGTGGACAGACCAACCAAAATCAGCAATTTTTAGCTCTCCACGGTAGCCAAGAAGTAGATTCTCTGGTTTGATGTCACGATGAATCACTTTCTTCTCGTGGCAATACATTAGAGCATCAGATATCTCTTCCATGTACTAGAAATTGAAATAATTGTGCATTAGATTACAACTACACTTAAAAAACTGAAGCAAAAATCCATTGTATACACTGCCAAGAGCATATAAAATATTTACCATTCAGTTTACAATCATTAACAAATATGGTTCAGGACAAACCGTTGCAGTACGCTGATCATCAAATCGTCCATATTTCTGTAGTTCTTTGTACATTTCACCACGAGGGGCATACTCCAGCACTAAGAACACCCTCTTGCGGTCGTGGAAGTAATTGTAGAAGCGCAGAATGTTGGGGTGCCTTTAAGAAAAAAACAAGTTTATTCTGAGGAAGTTTGCTGGCAATATGTCAAACACAACCAAAATAAAATCACTATGTTGAAAGCAAAAGATTAAAATGAAAGAGTTAAATGCATTGACGTGGCACCCGCTTTATACATATCATTTTAGAAAATGTCTTGATTTGACTTTTCAGATCGTAACATAACATTTCTATTACAGTCACTATGTCCAAAACATACACGATGGAGGTCATTTCTAAATCTTTAGTTATTTCATATCTGATCACTTTATATAGATGCAAGATATATTTATCATCTTTTCTATAGCACACAAAAAAATGTGGGCTACAAAGCTTGGTCAAAGTATGTGAAAATTGGTCTAAGTTGTATGAAGTGTGATCATACATAGTTGCTAACTCAATATTCAGCACATTTAAGCAAAAAATGTACTTCCACATTGTGGCAACTATAGGTCAATATAAAGACAGAAAAGATGACAAAAAATACAAGTAACTAACTTGAGATGGGCTTGAATTTCAATCTCTCTCCTGAGTTGATGCTCCACTCCTTCCTTCTCCATTTGGGACTTGAATAGCACCTTCAGCGCCACAATGGCCTGCAGCTTCTTCACCCTTGCAAGGTACACATTGCCAAACTTGCCCTTTCCAAGTGGTCGACCAATGTCAAAGTCATCAATAGAAATTTTCCTTGTGGAAAGTACAAAAAAAAGTTTTAATTTATTAAATGAAAAATAAAAACATCTGGAAAAGTAGTACTCAAGTATACTTACTTAGGTGGAGAATTGGAGGATGAGCCCACACATTCTCTTCCAGGACCTGAACATGGCAATACAATAATCATAGCACACATATACAATGTTCTATTTATATATATATATATATATATATATATATATATATATATATATATCTGAGGAGGAAGAAATTACCTGTGACGCCATTTTTGATTGTTTCTACCCGTGGCTTCACCAGAACGCGCTGAGGTCCTACCACCATAGTCGGGGTTGCAAACTGATCAAAGAGACAAAAATGCAGCTTGTAAAAGTCTCATGTACCTTGCTAAATCACTCTAAATTTGGCGGATTAGCACAAAGGGTCAATATTACCGTATTTCTTACAACTATTACTACTTACCGGTTTTCGGACACTCCTGGGCTCATAATTTTCCTTATTCTGTAATTAGATTAAAACAGCTCAGATGAATTCAGATACGCGTTTGTGGAGTTACTGCTCCAAAAGGTGGTGAACCAAATAACCAACAATAATGAGCTGCATCCAACAAGAGCTTTCAGCTGGTGTTTCTGTGTAGGGTTGTAGTCTATTTGTTGTATCAGATGTTCTGTCTAATAATCTAATAAAACCTGATATGAGAAGGAAATTAAACTTCTACCATCACTACATAGTTGTATAATTTACCATAGATATGTTAGCACAAGTACTTGCTGCAAGCAAATTGGGTGCAATTGAAAACGTTACGTTACCCTTTTGCTAAACTGAACATTTTGAGAGCCAATTCGAAAAAAGTCAACGTTAAACCCATTGCTTCAAACCTGAAGCTTCACTTCGTAATTTACTTAAAATAACACTTGATCATTTACATTTGTTTTGCCATGACCATACAGTAGATAACGAACATATTTTTTTTTTGTTTGATAGCAAAAAATAAGCTAGTGATAGCAAGGTAACCCAACGTTAGCTAGTCTACGTCAACGTAAGCAACAAATTATGTCTTATGAGACTAATAGTAAATACTGGTAGTTGTTCTGCCTTAATAACTGTTGCTCGTAACTCACTGTCAGAAGTATACACAGATATATTTATTACCTGCATTATAGAGAAGAAACTTGCTATATATTACACAGCGTGGAAAGTCCAGTCCTTTTCTTTCAAACTATAAAAATAAATGGCCGCCAACGTTTTCAAAATTCAGAACTGCTGGGATGTGATTGGTCGGTCTGGAATACAGGATGTTCCCATTGCTCAGAAAAACAACAAGAGAAAGAGTGCGATTGGTGAACTAGGCTGTTGACCCGCCCTCTTTCTTTTCCTGTTTGACACTCAGCGGCGATGAACCGGGGAGAAGTGATCACGGAAGTGGGAGGGAGAGTTTGTCACTTAAACGGAGGCGAAAGCGTTTGCCGGTGAAATAAGGTGTAACCATAACAAAGAAGCATTCTTTCAGAGCGACGTAAATGATAAAAATAATTTCAGAAAATAGTCACTATTTTGTGCTCATTTTTTTCAGGCTGTTTTAGTTTGTTTAATGTTTGGCGGTCGATTAATATTTCACTTGCAACCTTCTGCAAAGTGCATTGTCCGTTGGAGGTCTCTTAACAAATAACTTAAGTATAGTATAAATGAGTTGGAATGGGATATGTCTTTTTTGCTTATAGCAGCTGAATAGAATCATAATATAAGCAGAATACGTTTCAGAAATCATGCACAGTTATCTATTGAACTTGAAAGTTGCAGCGTGTCAAAATGAAAGGTCAAGGGAAAAAAAGTTAATACATCATTCAAAACTCTTTCTATTAGTATCTAATCACATACGTATCACTAATCATTTACGTCTGGAAGAATTTTGGCCACCATCTATATACAATTGTGCTTGGCATTTGAATTAATTTCTATGTCCATCTTTACCACTAGATGTCAGTAATTCTTACACACTATATCTTTTACTGAATGCCAGACAATTCAGTTCAATAAAACTTTATTCATCCCCAAGGGGCTATTTAAATTGCACAATGGAGCAGCATAAAATGAAGGTAAAATAAAGAGAAAAATCAAAGAAAAACAAACAATTGTTTGTTACATTATTTATCAAGTTGGAACATTTTTTAAGCTCATCAGCAACCCTACTAGGATTAGTTTGTTCCTGCCATGTGGTTTAAAGGGGCGTCACCACCGATTATGTGGTTGGATCTGAGCCGGTCATCCGGCTAATCTCTAATTTTAAGTGGAGGGAAAACTTCACCCACCAGGCCAGCCAGTTGGTCTCCCGGGTGGATAATGGTGCAGACCCGGTACCGTGCTGTTTGTTGATTTAAAAAATAAAACAACAAAAACCAGTGATGAGTGCTCTGCTGTCTGACCTTCTGTACTGTAAAAGCACAGGTCAAATAGCTGAATTGCAATCCATCTTCTTCATGAAATACTATGAGGTCATCAGATCAGACATGTCTTTATGTCGCCCTTTATCCCGTCTTTGTTACAGGCCATCTTCCTGATAGACGATTAAAGTCATAATGTTTTAGGGATTATGTAGTTATTATAACTATCATCATTCTTAATTGTTCATGTGACAATATCTCTTAGCCAGGCATACCCAAGTTCATTTCTCAAGAGCTACTATCCTGCAACTTTTAGATGTGTCCCTTTTCCTGTACACCTGAATCAAAGCAATGGGTCATTACCAGGCCTCTGCAGAGCTGAATGACATGGGCATGAAGGAATTCAGCCATTCTCTTCTTAGCCTTTAGCATAAAAAAAAAAACTTGGTTTATTTTCACATCACTTGTCTCCTTTTTTACACTTTAGATGCTCTTTAAATGTTAAATACCTTTAAATATGTGTTTTCCAAAGACAGATGAAAATTCAGGATTTAGTTCTTGAAAATAGGTTTATTCAAAACTATTTCTCTCTTACAAGATTACCATTCAAATTCAACATAGATCAGAGAAAAGACACAGATCTGCCAATGTTTTTCTTGTTAATACAGTAAACACAGTAACATTTTCCATTTCTTATTTCACAACTTTAATCACATCAGCAAAGACTGAGCAAGTATAGGAAACTGGGACATGAGAAAGATTAATGTCACTAATTTATGCTGTGCATTTGTATTGCCACAACTCACCACCTGCAGGTTCTGAATGTAAACAATGTTAAAAATCAGTTAAGCAGGAAACAGGTGGGTGGTAAATTTTCTTCAGTTCTTACATTTTAGCCTACACCTTCATATCCGTAGACAGTTGAGCAATGACAGTTTGACTTGTAGTTTTATATAGTGATTGAGTTAAAAGGAACCTACAACAATATTATTTTTCTCATTTGTAATATATTTATTTCTCTCACATGTACATTAGGATGCCCATTGATTGCCCTTGAAAATACTGAGGTAACTGAGTGGCTGGAGGACACGATACATTCTGAGACAATTTAATCTGTCTTTAATATAAAAACTTATTCCACAGCATTCATGATGTGGGTAGCTCTCCATTTAATACCTCTCAGAACATTAAGCAAACAAAACAATAGAAGGACAACTTTGTGGATTTTTTCTTAATGTTTACATAGACATGATCATTTAACCACACACATAATCAGACAATCTCAAGTTATTCAATCCATTAATGATTTCTGATCTGATTTTTAAAGATTCTAAAAGATTCAAAAGCGGCAACTGTTTAAAATAAATAAAAGAAAAACATGCATTATTAAAGTTTCATTAATCTGTTACATTTCGCACTGGAGGACAAAGATATAGATTTCTGATTGGATTTATGACAGTACAATTTGTCAGATTTTTCTTAAATTTGTTCCCATGAAAAATCTGATATATTATTTCTTAAAGGATTTTCCTTCACTTTTCTGTATTTTTCAAGGAAAACATTAACAAAGCTTTACATTTCAATTTGTGATGTTTTGTGGGCTATGGCTAGCTGTTTGTATGACACAATAAAGCTACATTAATTAGCCATATGATATGAATAAGACTACAAACTTATCTAAACTTGAGTGAAATGGTTAACGGATTGCAATTATATAGCACTTTTACAGTCATGTTGACCACCAAAGCACTTTACAGTACAAGTCACATTCACCCATTCAAAGTTAAACATTCATACAGCGTTGTCTTCTTTTTTATGCATTTAGCTAATACATTGACTTGTCTCTACCGTACATAAAACTACTCACACACTGGAGAATGCATCAGAGGCAATGAGGGGTTTAGTATCTTGCACAAGGACACTTCAACATGTCGAGTTGGGAAGCTGGGGTTCAAACCAGTAGGTTTAAGATTAAACCACTCTCACTTCTGTGCCACAGCTACCTCACACAAGGAATTTATGCATACTGTTTACTTGCACAAAACAGCAGCAAGGGACCCCAGTTAGTCTGCATTCATTTGAACAGAGCAGTTGGTGAAAGCCAGTGTGCAGGACGGTAGCAGGACAGCCAGTGAGCGACGCAGACTGGGAAAAGGATCATTTACATCCAGTGTCCTGTTCTCATCATAACTATCTGCACCTGCACCTGCGCGTTCCTCTCCATCCTGCTGCTCTCCACCACCACCTCCCTCTTCATCTTCAACTGGTGGACTCTGCCGGGGCTGGAAGATAACGTCCAAAAACTCCAGGTGGCGGAGTCCACGGAGCATCCTGCAGCTCCGCACTATCTGTAACTCACTGAGTGTGCAGGCCCACAGGCATAGACGTTTCAGGTCCTTCAGCCGGCTGGCACAGAGCAAGCCCGGTCCTACCTCCTTACCACCAAGGCTCAGCTCCTCTAGGCCAAGCCATCCTGCACCCAGCCCAAGGGAGGCCATCTGTAATTGGTAGCCTTGCCGTCCAGTAATGCCTATTTTCAGAAACTTGAGCCTGGAAAGCCCTTCCACACCAGAGACGCCATCTTTAGCGGCACAGCTTCTAAGCCCGTTTGCTGTTACACGGAAAGTGTCACGTAGCTCTAGGTGACTGAGCTTCTCCCATGATGTCAGACTCTGCAGGTGCTGATCTGTGAAAGACGGCACATTATTGAGGACTAATGTCTCAATACAAGTCCCAGAAGGAGAGACAGACCCCTTTCCTTTCTGGCCCCTTCCTTGCGGTGGAGCACCCACACTGGATGTGGCTTCTGCTCTATCATGGGGATGAGCAGGTGAAATAGGCAGGCTCTGGCTGAAAAACCCACGAGGCAGCTCACAACCACGCAGCTCCAACACTCGCAGAGAGAGAGGCAGGATCTGGCAGTTTGGGAGGCCTCTTAGGTCTGCATGCAGAAGATAGAGCTTACTCAGACGTGGACATTTGGTGGACAAAGCCTTGAGCCAAGACTCAGAGAGAAAGGTGCCACCTCTGGCAGAGAGCAGCAAACCACGCAAGCGAAGGCACCGTAGTCCGCAACCCAGGTACTGACGCAGCAGGACCCAGAGGATGCGAGATGTCACCTAACACACGGTGGACAGTCCGTGCATGCATGTGTGTTCAGGGTGAGACATGGGAGGCAAGAGAGAAACATTTTCTGTCAATAACTGCACAGACGCTGATCAAATATGCAATCAAAGGCAGCTTATAGCTTATCTGTAGAGCACATTTGAAAATATAAAAGCTTTTCAAAGTGCTTTACACAATGCATTGAAAAGAAATATAGTAAGAAATATAAAAATTCTATTAGTATTTAAAAAAAGTAAACGTACAGTTCTGTGTTCTAAATTGTAAGTGCAGAATTAAGAATATCATTAGATATAACTACAAATTAATACATTTGATATGATCTCTTTTTCTTCTTCTGATAAATCCAAATGATTGAAAAACTCAAAAAGGCTCCATATAGTGAAATAAAAAAACAAGCAAGATGTACCAAGACAAAATTATTTAGCACTTTATCTGGTTGCTAAACTTCTGGCAACATTCACAGCTTTTTAGTATTTCTTATGGGAATCTATAAGCTTTTAGACCTGTCTGTTGGTAGTTTATAACACTTTTGGTGTGTATTCATTCTCTTTTAAGTTTGCAGGAATCTTTTTTGGTAATAACAATTTTTAGCTCTCTTGTAGGTTATCCAATCAAAGGTATTTTGGTCTGGGCCCAGTTTAAAATTTCAGTGATTACTTTCTGCTGTTGGGTGAGTGCTTTGGACTGTCCTGCTGAAAAGAGTCAAGGGTCTGGCTTACTTTTATGACACTGACAAACTGTCCTGAAAAACTATTTGATTATCTTTTGATTGTTTTGTTGTATCGTATTGTTGCTTGCATACACTCTGTCAGAGACAAGATAGCGCCCCATAGCATGATAGAGTTTCAACTAAGTTACACTTAAGGTAGTTAATTATTTTCCATGTTGATATCATTTCTATATCTCTCTTGACAAAAGTATGCTGCATTCTTAGACAGCTATACTCTGGCATTATCTTTACATAAGTTATCCTGCACACAAAATTCTTATAAGAACAATTATTTTTTGTTTCCTGCCCAGTTTGCCCCAACCAAAACAGACTCTTTGTGTTAGGTACCGATTCATTACTGTACCACTTGTAGATTATACAACAAATGAGTGAAACATGTATTTTGAGGTTTTATATTCAAAGATGTCTTAACTAATTAACTGTAACACTTCTAAGGCTTATAAACAGCTATGTTGTCTTGATTATCTTGCAGATAAAGCTGACTAAGTTCACCCCTTTTTATGGAAACACCATCGGTTTCTTCTGGTGAAGCAAATATTGAATATTAATCCCGGCAAGTGTCACTGTTTTTTATTTCTTTACTTTTTGTGAGACTGCTGTTCAATAACTTGGATAATCGTGAGATTATACAGAATTTGTGTGTTTGTATTTATTTCTAAAAATATTCTAAATTTGGTGCTGACACTTGAGGATGGATGTCAATCATTCTAACCATCACAACTATCAACAAAGAATGAAGTAAAGTTATTGCTATTGACACAATAATGATCATAACATGTGATTTTACATATAAACAGTTGTATGGCTGTTCTATAGATTGCATTGGTTCTTTTTTTCTATACGTATCCATGGAAAAATAAAAATCAAGACTGCACTGAATTAAATAAATACTGGTAAAGGCACATTGTCAATATACTTACCCCTTTCCATGCGGTCAGATCGACAGTTCTCCACAATCTTTGGTCTTTAACAAGGCGTTTCCATTTCTTACACACTCTAGAAACACAGTGGAAAAACAACAACAACTCACTCCTGTGACAGCAATCACAACAAAGGAAAATCTGGCACTACCTTTTCTTTTACACAAGAAAGAACAGGTAAAACACTAAGAGCCAAATACATTTTCTTACCTCCCAGCTTTGACAAGCTCCCTTACGCTCAAATACGACAACACGTCTATTAAAATGTTTTCGGGAAAGTAGTCCAAATTACAGGCTTTAAATTCATCCATTTTGTAAACAAAACTCTCAAACCTTCGACACGGACTAATATCCCGACGCACCCGGGTTGCACACAAATCAGCAATCCCCAGGAAACAGATGCCCATTGACCGCGGGACTTAGCGACAGTATGCATGTATATTCAAAAGTCTTCTTTCGTTAAGTATAGCTAAATAAAGTATGTTTCGGCATATGTAGTCCTACTTTCGGATTGCTAATTTGTTAAACCAGCAGTGCGGTACAGCTTATTTTACAACATCCTGAAAAGCGACATTGCCACCTAACGTCTGTTAAGTGAACAGTCCACTGCGCCTGCGCGGTTTACCGGACAAGATGGCGACCAGCAATGGTGGAGGAATGGAAGTGGATGGGGCAGGCGAGTATTTATCACTTATCCCATCCTCTGTGGCCGATGCCAACATTGATATGTATACAGATGGCAGCATACGTAGTGTATTTTTATCGTTAGTTGTTGTAAGTGAAGACTTTATGCTGTTATAGACAGTAAGTTTCGAGCTTGCTGACATAAGCGGGTTAACGTTCATAGCTTTGCTGTGAAGCTGACAGTAATTCATCACCTTGGTTTCTTCACTCCTCTGCTCTCTTACTGAAGTTTGCATCGGTTATTTAAATGAAATTGTGTTAACACAAGTAGGTCAGTAGGAAACATCCTTTTATCTCGCTATGTAAACAACCAAATACCAAACTACCAAGGCGCACAGCTAGCGCAGGTTACAGCGAACAGCAATATCCTTTCTCGGAATCTAGAAGAAAACAATCCGTCCCCCTACCAAAATTGCATAAACTCTGCTATTTTTCATCCACAGCCTCTTTTTCAAAGTTTAATAAAATTCGACTCAGCAGTTTTTTGAAAACTAAAGTGCAAAAAAAAAAAAAGCCTCCCCATGGAAGGAATTGTGGTTTCCAATAAGAGGAACAAAAAAATATCAATTCATCTGTAAACCAACATTAAGATTTTATATGTAAAATTTGTATGCAGTTATTATGGTAATTATGCAGGGTTTTGAATAACTGTCAAATATGTGATAGGGAATTCATTGTGGTGCATTGTAGTCACTGTACTGTTAAAGTCCATCTTTTTTTGTCCATGTCTCTGTCCTGTAGCCAGCCCCAGTGTCATGGCCTCGGGGGTCACTGGCAGCGTGTCTGTGGCCTTACACCCTCTGGTTATCCTTAACATATCTGACCACTGGATACGCATCCGTTCACAGGAGGGGCGACCAATGCAGGGTTTGTTTGACTATTCATTAATTATTCTGTATTTTAAGATAAAATGCTGCTTTCAGTGGCAACTGGTAACTGGAATTTCAAATCTTTAACCCAGATTCTTCATACAGGCATCTCACAGTCAAAACTTTTTCTTTTTTTCTCTCAAACCAATAAAAGCTCAGACAATGTATTATTTCTTCCTTGTGTAGGTTTTCAAGTCAGTTGGCAAGCATTTATTAATATGAAAAGAAAGAATAAGGCACATTGAAAGCAGCATAACTATAGACGGAAAGATTATATTAATCATGTCTTCTCTCTACTCAGTGATTGGAGCTCTGATTGGGAAACAAGAGGGTAGAAACATTGAAGTTATGAACTCCTTCGAACTGATGTCTCACACCATAGATGAAAAAGTACACATTGACAAGGAGTACTACTACACCAAGGAGGAACAATGTAAGCAGTGTTTGTTCAAGTATTCCCATCCTTCATAATAATTTTCTCAAATGGCTCATCGTTATAAATTGTTCAGCTGGTAATCTTACAATAATGACTTCCTACATTTTAAGCTGCTTTAATGATGCAGGTTTTTGATTAATATACCATCAAGGAGACCATTGTTGCGTGTTGTCTAATTCTTAACCAAAAGATGATAACAGTACATCTGGGTATTGATAATTAAAGTTTTTTTTATTCATATTGTACAGTTTTTCTGTTAAACTTCCTGTTGTGTTTCAGTTAAACAGGTTTTCAAAGAAATGGAGTTCTTGGGTTGGTACACCACAGGTGGTCCACCTGACCAGTCAGACATCCACATTCATAAACAGGTGTGTAAACACCCATCCAGTGTATATCTTTAAACAATTCAAATCTTATTTTAAAAGGTTTCGAATAATGGCTACAATTGTATTGCAGGGGAATAACTGGAGATTTAATTGTTTAGCAGTCAGATTTCTTACATTTACTGTTATTTCTCTCTCCCTGTCAGGTGTGTGAGATCATTGAGAGCCCTCTCTTCCTCAAACTCAACCCAATGACGAAACACACTGATGTGGGTTTATCAGCATTTTTATATCAAGAATGAAGCAGTTGCATGGTTACATGTTTAATTACAGCTGCCCTAATCCGTGTCTTTCCTCTCCCTCAGCTTCCTGTTAGCGTTTATGAATCTGTGATTGACATCATCAGTGGCGAGGTAGTATTTACAACAGATTTTACTAACATTTTCCATACTTCCGCAGTAACCTAGTTTCCCATCATATTCATTGTTTTGTTTTTTATCTTTTTGTTGTTGTAATCCAGGCTACCATGTTGTTTGCTGAGCTGACATACACATTGGCCACAGAGGAAGCAGAAAGAATTGGAGTTGACCACGTTGCTCGAATGACAGCCACTGGCACTGGAGAAAACTCAACTGGTAAGTGGGGCAGTCATTAATCCTGTTAGCTTTGAAGAATGAGACTCGGTGTGTTCACATGTTTGCTGGTGTTCTAGTAGCTGTCAATCAATTGAATCACATAAAAAGTGGGACTCCAGCACTTGTTTCCAGCTCATGATGGATGTATTGGAAGTAACAATTCTAGCTCTACCTATTTAAATTCAAAGTCATCTTTATTAGGAACTCGTGGTCCATTTAAAAACAAAAACAAAAGCACAATAAATGAATTAAATAGGCATTTTAAAAAGACAATCATACCAATGTCTCCACAGGTCAGACTGATAATGTATCGCACTCCATGCTACATTTGTGAGAGATACTACTACCTCATTTTCTGACCTATTGAGTCTGCACATAAAATAATACATAAGAGTTCAAAGCACGGCCTGTAGCGTGTTCACTCCGGCATTGACGAACATTTCGGTGGCACTTGATCATCTTGGCCTCCTCGAGCGCTCGCAGCGCATCACTATAGGCCGCCTGCAGCCTGCACAGACAGACTTTCTTATATTAAGTCCAGAGGTGAGCTGTGTACAGAGGAGTACAGTAGGCCTTGAATAAAGTCAGTTTTACGTTTTCTGTGCAATAGCCGAACTTCCGAGCCAGAGTATTAGCCTGGGCATACAACACTCTACATTGTCTATAAATGTCAGCCTAATCTGCTGTCATGTCCTCAGTGATGATGTGCCCAAGGTACTTGATTTCACTTACAACATGCGGTACATCATCAGAAAGAAAAAATAAGGAAACGTTATATCCTTATCCTCCTTAGTTCTGCAAATCATGACCATATTTGTATTGTATTTCATATCACGCTCCAGAGCATAAGCTGAACAGATATTAAGCAGCTGCTGTAGGCCAGCCGTGCTTGGACTAAACACAACTAAATCGTCTGCATTTAACAGATGGTTTAGTACAATGCTTCCAAAGACGCAACCAGTGTCACAAGCTCTGAGTTTAGGCTACAGGTCATCCAGATACAGATGAAATAACTGGGGACAAAACACCATACTGGCCAGGGCTATTGGTCTGTAATTGTCCGAACAGCCAATCTTCCCAGTTTTGTTCTTAACGACAGGAACAATTTAAGATTATGCCGCAGTATCTTTCAGTTAAAATAATAATAAAGAAAGAAAGGCTTTGAAGAACAACAGTGCATTCAGCCAGGCTCTGGTCTGGGATCTGGTTTTCAGGGCTTACTTCCTGCTGTAATAATAGCAGCTTGTTGCTGCAGGCTATTTAGGATACATTTTAAGTTCTAACTTTTTTTGTGGAAGGGCAGTGAGGGAGATACCAGATCTTACCTTTTCTTTTTTTGGGTCTGATAGTTATTTTGTGCCATAGTTGGGTAAATGTACATAAAACCACCTAAACCTAACCTTGATGAAAGAAAGAAATATCATAATACTGTCACTTAACAAGTGTCAACTTCCATGTTTTTGTGGAGCAGCATCACAGAATAATTTCACGCAATGTATATACACGCAATACTGTTTCCAAAAAAATTGGGACACTTCACAGGGACATGAGGTTTTAATCCAGAATGTGTTTTGACAATATCTTGCTAAAATAAGCAATGATCTTTTCTTTTTCCTAAACAAGTCATCTGGACGGCGGCTTATGTTTCTCCAAAATCTGTACGCATCAAGAACACTTCAGCCTGTGGTTTGGAGAAGCTCATCCTCTGATTGGTGGTGAACCGCTCTAACCCCTGAGCTCCAGCTGTATTCTAGTTTTATTTACAGTTACCGCAGCGTCCCAACTTTTTTGGAGATGAGATTACACTTATAAAAATAATACATTTACTCACTTATAAAAGAAATAGAAAAGCTGTGAAATGCTTAACAAAAATATTTCTTTCATTACATGAAGTTGATGAAGTTGCTAACATCCAGTCAGAAAGCAGGTTGAATGTGATGTCATCAGCACAGCCAGCACTTTTCATATTACCTGCCATTCAAAGTATACCACATGTTTACAGGGTATAACAAGAATATTTTATGTCTCTTTCTTCCCTGTTAGTGGCTGAACACCTTGTAGCTCAGCATAGTGCGATAAAGATGCTCCACAGCCGAGTGAAGATCATTCTAGAGTACGTCAAAGCAGTGGAAGCAGGTGAGAGAACTCATTTATGAGGCACTGAAGGCAAAGAATGTGAAAATAAATCAGGAAAACAGCTGTGTTTTAAATGTTTCCTCTCCTCCCTTGCTTTTACACGCTCAAACACGCCTCTGTAATTACAAGTTTCTCTGTGATAGTTTGACAACATTCACTCATTTTCTGCATTATAGATTTTTTCTTTCTTCTATGTTTGTGTAACAGGAGAGGTGCCATTTAACCATGAGATCCTTCGAGAAGCAAACGCCCTGTGCCACAGACTGCCAGTCCTCAGCACCATAAAATTCAAGACAGATTTCTATGATGTGAGTGAACTTTGCTGTACCTTCCCATGTTTACATGAAAATGTCAGTGGAACGTTTATGTTTGCTTTACTGCAATTCCCCCTAAACATTGCGAAGGCAGTAACAATATAACGTTTCTCTGTGAAGCACTAAGCTTGTTCATTGTATTTGGCTATAAGTGAGTGAGGAGCACAATTATAACTCAAAAGATCTATTTATGATACTACCCTAGCAAAGGGAGGCACAGTGGCCTAAGAGATACAATGTGTTTAATATGATGGGATGGTCACTGGTATAAAGGTCCAACACAAGAGTTTCAGGAGACAAAATTTAAGAATGTTGTCATACTTGTATACTTCAGCACATATCTGAGCTTCCGTTTTAATGAATCAGAATTTTTTATGGTGTTTAGATCTTTTTTCCCCTTCTCTTTTAGCTGTGCAGATCTTATGTAGGTGTAAAAGGGCTGCTTGTTTACCAGTTTGTCACATCTTAACAAAGAATCGGTATCTGCATGGTACACTGCCATTTTTGACAAATGAGCAAAATGACTGACAGACAAGAGAAAGGAACCTTTTTAGAGACAGGAGCTATAAGCATGTTTTTTTTTTCAGGGAGATGGTGTCAAGAGATACAGCAGCAGTCTACAGTAATCATTTTTAGTGCTGGGACGAAATTTCCTCCCGATTCGATTCTTTTACAATTTTTTGGTGGGGTACTGATTCGATTTAAACTGCTATTCTTGAGATTCTTTGATATTGACGATTTTTTGTGATTTTTAGTTGGCTAAAAATGTGAAGACCAGACCATGTGAAAAAGTTTAATAATGACTATGTCTACAGACTAAATCAGGAGCCATATTTCCCCCAAAAAATGCACATCACATGTGAGTCAGTTTTTAAGATTTATTCAGCAGCAATATATTGGAACCAGCTGAGAATGAAGACTATACATATTGATTTAAAAAAATTATTATTATTTTTTTTTTTTAGATCAATATTTTTTTACAAAAAAATCTATTTAAAAAATCGTGAAACAAAAAATATTTATGTGAATCTTTTTTCTCCCACCCCTAATAATTTTTTTGAATGATTTTGCATATTGACATCTAAAATAAAAATTGTAAGCCTGTGAGTGCGACTGATCTAAATTTTAAACAGCCAAATGTTACCTAAATGTATGTATTTGTTTTAAACAAGTTTCTGTGTTGTACTGATGCAGGTTGAGAATTAACAGCAGCAGGGGAGTGTACGAGACAAAGTCCTTGACAGCATTGTGCATGCTCTTTGCTTGGAATGAAGGGAAATGTCAGAGTGCAGCACTGAAGTCAGTTTTACTCATGAGCAGCGGGTCTGTTCTGTAGTGCAGATAGTTGGATCTGGTCTTTTTCTGCTGTTCACGCGAGCATTTCACAGCAGGAGGCTTTCTGCAGGAGAAGCGCTCTCACAGCTGGAAATGTGAAGGGGGGGCTGTCTAAAGCACAGAGGAGGCAAAACAATGCAGAAAGTACACTCTGTAAATGGCTTTGTTTGCTTTACATGTCAAAAATAGCAGGTCAGGTTCCTTGATGACGGATATTAGTACCACATGAAGCTACTGTACACACAATAGTGAGGAGTAAGTGGAAAGCAGCAGAAATTAAAACAAAGCAGTGACTCTCACCAGCACATACACTCTTTCTGTTTCCTCATAATTGATAAAACAGCATGTTCAGAGATAAACACGCTTTCTTTGCACCATTCGTCTGGTATCTGAGTTATTCATAAACATTCCTTAAACATCTTTTGGGGACAATGGATGGAAAGTAGCCGTAGGCTATAATCCGGCATGTTTACATTCATATTTTATGAAATGTTAATTAACTTCCATTGTCTAGTCCAAATAAAATAAATTGAAAGTTTGGATTGGATGCTTTGATGCTGTGATTATGTGACTGCTTCCAGTGATTCTCAGTGTTGTCTTTTGTTTTCCTGCAGCAATGTAATGACGTCGGCCTCATGGCCTACTTAGGCACCATCACCAAGACTTGCAACAGTATGAACCAGTTCATCAACAAGTTCAACGTCCTGTATGACAGACAGGGGATCGGCCGGAGGATGAGAGGACTCTTCTTTTGAGCTGGCAGAAAGTCAACACACTGCAGTTTTTTGTTTTGTATTTCCTGTTTTTTTTCTGGTTTTTTGGTTTGTTTGTATTTTGATCAGCTAAACAAAACTCTTAAGGCAACAACAGCTTTTCAAACCAGTTTACCATTTTGAACCATAGAAAGAGCACTTAATGACACAAATCAGAAAGAGTTGCATACACAACCTCTCCACTCTCTTAGTATGCACAGCAGTGACTCCACTGTTATCTTCTTTTACCCAGTTTGTTTTATTGTTTCATGTTTCTGTATGTAATAAATGATCTGCTGTTTTTCAATGGGACTTTAAGTCTTTTTCTTTCTATACTTAGATTATCATGATGATGAACACATTATTGTAATTATACAGAGCACAGAGAAATGTAAGCACTGCACTTTTTTTAAATAAGCTCATGAAAATTTTCCGTGTGGAGCTGCAGGTTTATTGTCAGGAGCTGAGGGTGTTTGCAGTTAACTGGTCTTTTGAAGTCCTGTTCCTGCTGTTTGATAGCTTTTTGGACAGATGGGCATATGTTGTAGGTAAAAGGGAGGGGGCAGAGTAGAGTAACTTATAACTATAGAGTCTGAAGTATATAACAGAAGTCAGCATTTATTGTGGTATTAAATACACAGCGGAACCAGACATAATGATCCCCAACCTGTGAACCAGTACTTTACAGGTCTGTTTTTACCTTCCATATGGCACCGGGAGGAACAAACCTTTTATGTCTCATGCATCTTTTTACAAAAAAAGATTACAAAGTTCAACCCATTAACTGAAGAAAAACAGGTTTTTTTATTTTATTCCATCATTCAGAAACTGTTTGCATTAAATGATTGTGTTGACTGAAAGACATTTTTTATTTACCAACAGTGTTAAAAACACAGAATGATGTAATATTAAACACAACTTGTCTTCCACACATTGTTTTCCATCAGTGACCTTTGTGCAACCTGGAGGGTTGTTTTCAGTCAAAGTCTGACGCCTTTAATGCCTCCTGGGTGTTTCACTGGCTCTCCTCTGCAGGCTCGTCAGCAGGGTCGGCCTCGTCAGCCGGATGTGGGTACTGGAAGCGGACTGGGTCATACAGCTCATCTCTGGGGTTGTAAGGGTAAGGGTAGTAGTAAGGGTGAGGATAGACACTTATTTTCTTCTCTTTGGGAGCAGGGGGTGCTGGCTCCTCTACAGGTTCCTCCTTTTCTTCCTCTTCCTCAGGGGGAGGAGGTGGGGGGACCACAATCTTTCCCTTCACAGGCCTGGGTGGGTGGTCGATCAGGCAGTCTGGGTCCCAGTAGGGGTCACAGTCGTACTCCATGCCCTTGAAGATGCGGATGGGAGCCGGAGGGGACTTCTTGACAAGGACCGGAGGAGGTGGGGCGGACTTCTTTGGTGGAGGAGGAGGAGGATGTTTAACTACAAATGCCGGTGGAGGGGCCTTCTGAGGTGTGCAGTGAGGGTGATAACGAGGGTCGCAGAGCACAGGCACAGCGCCGGTGGGAAGGTAGACAATGTGAGGCTTGCAGAGAGGGTCCTTGCTGTTACACAGGAACAGCACGTCAGCCTGGGAAATAGCAGGGGCAGGAGGAAGAGGAGGAGGGGTTGCTGGGAGATCTGTGGCTTTTGGGACCCCTTTCATCGGAGGTGGAGGAGCGTGTTTGCACCGCTTGTCTGTAGCTGGGTCGCACATGATCATCGGCACTCCCAATTTGCTCTGGAAATAGGAGGCATTTGGGCCATATGCGTGCTCAAGGTACCTCATCTGCTGGTAGAGCATCCTCAGCTTGTCGATCTCATAGAGCTGAGAGGTGGGGGTAAAAAAGAAGCTTGATACATTGAAATCAAAAGGCAACATTTTTAGATTACAAGTTTCCTCTCAATCATACAAGAAACCTTTAAACACTAACTTATAAACAAATGAATTCTTTCAGGATTGTGCATGTTGCAGTTCAGTCTGCATTAAAAGGCCAGACATTCATGTGATCTGGACCCTGCAATCAACCAAACTAAAACCCAGTGAAGTTCAAACCTTATGAAGCAGCTTAGCATTCAAATTCCCCTTCCAAATGAGTATCGAACCAGAGAGGACATCATGACATCAGTCATGATTTCTTACAGCTGCTCATTAAATTATAAATTAGAATTATGAAAAATTATCTGAAATCTAAATGCACTAATGTTGCAAAGGTTTGCTGCCTCAGTTTTAAACTGTAGACAAAAGCTCCACATTTAAAGTTTGTGTGCTTCTTACCCCTTCAGTGTGTCCGATGCTGCTGTAGTATCTGTAGTAAGCCTGGAAGTCTGGGTTTCCTCTGTACCACCTGGGGTCCACATTGCGCTTCGGTCTGGAGTGAGTCAGAAAGTCATTTGCTTTTTCTGAGTGGATACTAATGCCACTCACAGGAACCATCTCTGTTGGAAGAAAAGAAGTGCGGCCTCTTAAAAAATTACCAAAGAACAGCAGAGTAATACATTTTGTGCTAAAATTAGATTGAAGATCTGCACTTACCTTCCTGCTTGATAGCATTCAACAGGGATTTGGCCTCCGAGAGGCCTGGAAGAGAAAATAATATATTTAGTGGATTCTGGTTTTATCTGTTTTAAAACATTTGTAGAGATTAAGAAACGAGAACTGACCCGGGGGAAACATGAGACAGCAAATTGGCCCCAACAAACATAATGAAGAAATCATCTTGAACCCCTGCAATCCAAACAAAAAAAAGGTTTCATAACAAAGACAGCTTAGTGTCAAATGGAGGAAAAGTGATCTTTGGATGTTTGTGGATAAATGAGGACAAAAACAGTATCAATTCTTTGTTGATTTTACAATGTGTATTTAAAAAAAGAAAAACCACATAGACAAAAAGCACACTTCATTTACAAAACCTATATTCACAGATTTGTAAACGTCATATAAGACCTATACTGCAAAATGTGGGTTGAAGTACTCAATTCTGATTAAAAATGCAGCTCCAAATTTCACTCTATTCACAATGTTAAAGATAATTTCTGGTTGCATGATGCAATATAGTGAACAAAAGGCAACCTTACTTGAACTTACCTTCCTCAGGAGGCTGTCTTCACTGGACTAACAGGGCTGAGTGAGTTAAATACAGATCCCTGTATCAGCCACTACTTCACCTCCCGTCCAATAGGATTCTCGTCTCCACCTCCTTTTTAATATTGTTTTAAGTGGGGCCTTTGGCACCAATTAAGAATAAAAAGACCCCCGGACCAAAGCCGTAAAGAGAAAAGACTTCAAATGGAAACTCCCCATTAAGTCTGGAAGCAAAGCATCACCTGCTGGGACAAATGCTGCCTACTAACACCATAATCCTGCCAAGAAAGCAGTTTGAGGAAAAAAGAAAAAAAGAAAGAAAATCATAGACGACAACCTACACGGCCTTAAACATACGTTTATAAAGAGGTTTTAAAGATTTCTAAAGCATGTCCACATCTTAAAAGTGCTTATTTTTGTTCTGAGAACACCTGCTTTTCTACCATGTCTGTGACTGAGAAGATAACTTATCAAAACAGCTGCCTTGTCATGTTTACTATTAAATCTGACATGCTTTAAATTAGACCGCATTCCTTCAGGAAGCTTTCATGTTTAATGTACATGGCATCTACTTCCTGAGTGTTTGTTAGCTGAATACAGTCATCCCAGCACAAGCAGCGTTCACGTCCAGCATGTGAATAACTGTGGCCCAGGCCAGGTTGAAATATGGTGATAAATGACCCTACTGCATGTTTGTTACAAAGCATGACTGCTGGAAATGCTGATCACAAATTGTATAACTGTAGTTTCAGTTTTTCCAAGTATTTTGGCAACTTCTGTTGGGACCATCATTTTATATTTGTATGCAACCATGTCCAATAAGAAAAGTGAATTCAGCTGATTAAAGACCATTTTGAAACACTAAATCAGACGATTAAATGTTTAATTTTTGATTTGTTGTACACAAACTACAGGTTTAGTCGTAGTTTATTCGGTCATCAAACAAAATACAATCAAACGTGTAGAGAAATCTGATCATTTAAAGCGATTGAGCAGGCCCAAAGCCCATAATATAAGTAAGCGATAATTTATTTACTAAACTTTGTCATCCACTATTGACAGTTGAGCTGAGTATTTTGTACAGGATTGCTATAGACTCACTTTTGTGTTATGAATTAGTTTTTTTGTTAATTTATCATAAAATAAGATTTTTTTTCAACTCAATTTCACCATTATCCACTTTTAAATCTATACCGTAAGTTTCTTTTTTACTTATAAAAACCATAAAAAGCAGTTTTGTTCCCACTGAGACACTCACATCAAGGTTTTCAACAGCATACAAAGGTTCCCTCCAGTTTTTCCTACAATACATTGTTTTTAATCAAATGATAGATGTCACAAACTTGAATGTGAAGAAATAGCTTTGTGTAATTGATCCCTGTGCTATGTAATTTGGAGACTGTCGTCTCATTTTAGAAATAACTTTTAACCAAAACGAACCCAGGATGTCTAATAGCCTTTTTTCAAAACCTGATTATGTCCTATAACCACCTAGGCTTGCTTTGGTGTCTCATTAAACTTTATGAACACTTTTATTTCTTGAATTCTGTTTGGCTAAAGTGACAATTGCTGCATTTTTCTTAATTCAATTCTCAATAGTATCGATCCATGCGTATGCATGCAGTATCCAGTACAAACCTTTTGTTTTATTATCCTTACATGGGAGAGTGTTGCAACCTGAAAGTGACCGATTTTCAAGGCAAATGTTCTTTATGCTCAGTTTTCAGCTCCTTTCTATAAACGTACGAACATGTTTCTGCCCACCTTCATGCCAGAATTGTGACAAACTGCCAATTTCTGGGTCTGAGACAGTCAAACAAACAGAGGTTATGATTTGCATTTTTCCCCCATTTTTATAGACCCAACTACGACAAAAATTGCAAGTTACAATCCTGTGTTAGTTTTGTGAGCAGGCATTAACTGAACAGAGCAACAAGGCTGTTTCATTACTACACCAGGTGTTGAGACATGATTGTAGCACTTCTTCCTTTCATGTGAACACAGGAGTCGACGTGAATATCGGGCATAACACTGAACCATTTATTATAACTCTGTAATACAAGGCGCAACATTAACGTCTCTTGCATGATATGCACTACAAAATATAAAATATACAGAAATACTCAATGTCACGTGGGTGCTTTCAGCACTAAACTGAAGATACTTCACATGACCATGTTCTGCCATACATATTTACACACAAATGAATGGTTCACAGAGATCTTAGACAGAAAAACCTTTAAATCTTCAACTGCATAAATTCTTGCACAATAGGAACACTTAAAAGGAAGTTAAGTTCTGCTTGACTGGTATTACAAGATGCTGGATGAAGAAGCATAAAGAGCCCTAATACAAGTCTGTAGAAAGCCCACGGCTGGCTGAAAAGGAGTGCCTGAAGACGTGTCCCGGATTGCTCAGACGAAGGTAATGCGGCTGCGGGCCTGGTTGATCTGCCACACATTCAGCTCCTCGTACTCCTCCAGGGCCTCCTGGAACTGGGCAGGGGTGAAGCCACGAGAGACGCACCGCTGCTCTGCTTCAGCCATGCGCACCACCCCTCCGGCTCCGCCGCGACCTGCCGCGCCCTCTGTGGAGAGCTCACGGACCAGAGAGAAGATGACATCGGCTGGACGTTGGGTCCTGCAAAGGAGAATGTCGGGTTTAGGTGAACAATTTGATGGTTTGAGTTCCACAAACTAAAGTGCAAGTTGTAGAAAGCACAAACTGAAACAACCTCTATGAAAATATACTTTACTAACTTCACAATATAGAGCACATGTTTTCTAAATTTGAGAGCAAAAACATTTACTTTGTATACTTTAAAATGCAAAATGTAAAAAAATAAAAAAATAAAAAAAAACTTCAGAAAGTAACAAGTTCAGAACATGGCAACGCGGGAAAAAGAGAGTTAACACGTCACTGGTCTTATTGCCGGTTTCAGTGAACATGAGGCCGTGTGAACAAGAGTTCCATAAAAACCCAGAGAGGTTTTACAGCTTCCTTCAGGACAAGCAGCTACTATAACTGAAATACAAGAAACTCATAAAAGGGAAATATGCCTCGGATGACATCCGGTCTCTTCAGATCTACAAAGTAGAAGCTGACTGAATGCATTCACCAAGTTTTTAACACCAACCTTGCAGTGCTTGACTTGTCAGCATGTAGTGAATCCTTTGACATCTCCATCATTCTCATGGCCTCGTTGACGTCTTCCTTCTCCACTGTGTCCATCATGCGAAGTCGAGCCTGAAGGAGGACATAGAAAATTACTAGTAGTGTTTAGATTAAGTCTTAAGTAAGCACTTATTAATTTTCTTCTGGATCCATCTTGATGTAGGTTGCGCTGTGCCGGCACTGTCAGACCGAGACAAGTGCAATGCCCTCTGTTGATGGTCGGCAATTGCCCAAGTCTCCGCCTCTCAACACCAGCTAGTCTCTCCACACACACACATATCACACACTACGCTGCATTATAACCTCAGTGCTCTGGGAGTTTTTATCTGGAAGATACTGATGATGGTGCTGGCCATGGTCAGTTTTGCATGGGTTTGCACAGCTGCTCCTAACGCACACAGGCTGATTGCCCACCCTGCAAAGCTGGCCAGGATCAGAAAACCAAGCAGCTCCCTCATATAAATTTTCAAATTAAACTTAAACAGAAATAAGCTAATGTGTACATGTGGTGGCATTTTATTTAAAACAAATTTGCTCACAGATGTGATTGTTGTGCCCCCTTGTGGACATCTGTGCGCAGTACATTGCCTACCTGTTTACCTGAAGTGCTGGTTTTGCAGTAGGTGGATGAGTGCTACCTGCACAAACAGCACTTTTGACAACCAGAGGCAGAGACAATGCAAGACCATATAGGATAACCAATAATTTATAAAAGTTATGAGTAAACCCTGTGGCTACTTCTAAATCACTGGGACTATTCAATGTTACATTCTGGCAGTCTGAAGACTTTGTCCAGCGTGGGAAAGAAGTGCTCACACTGCAGTAGGCCAGGTTATCATTGCTACCTGCACTGTAAGCACTTTATCACACAATGGGCTGTTGAAAAAGGACAAAAAACACGGCACAAACTTCTCAGAAATAGCCACAAAACTTTCATTTTATTTTCTGGACGTGGAAGTTATGAGGAAAGCTGAATAAATATATCTAGCAACAGAGTTTTAATAGCAGTGTAGTTCTCACCAGGGCAGTGGAGAGACGAAGGATGGAGAGGAGGGTACGGGCCGAGGTAAAGGTAGTGTCTTTGCTGACTCGAGCCTCTTTTCTCATCTCCACATAAGCAGCAGTGATGTAATCTGCCAACATCTCTGGCACAACAGGCTGGCGCTTCTTACACAGAGTTATGTAACGCCTGGAAGGAATTATATTTGTGTTAAAGAGTAATGTGATCTTAGCCAAGAAGGGCAATGATCTTTCTCTTGTTAAATGTATGGGTATAGCAGGTAATTTACAGGAAGCATTTTGAAACATAAAATCGAAAAAAAAATTACCTCATCAGTTTCATGTCAATGGGTGTGAAGTGGGTGGGTGGCTGGCGAGAGTGCTGGTGGACGTAGGTGATGTGCTGTGCAAGACGCAGGTCGGCATCAGCATCTGGCTTGTCCTGGATGAGCCAGAGCAGGTCAAAACGAGACAGCAGAGCAGCTGGCAGCTGAATGTTCTGCTCAATGGTCTTCCGAGGATTGTAGCGGCCGTACGCAGGGTTGGCTGCGGCTAGAATAGAACAGCGGGCATTGAGGGAGGTCATGATGCCAGCCTGGAGAGGAGAGAGGTCAAAAAAGCCTTAGAGAGGAGATAACACAGGCTTGTTTCATATGCTCATTCTGATCAGGGGTTTGGCAAGTGTCAACAATACCTTGGCGATGGAAATAGTCTGCTGCTCCATCACTTCATGGATGGCTGTTCTGTCAGCATCAGCCATCTTATCAAACTCGTCAATGCAGCAGACCCCCAAGTCAGCCAGGACCAAGGCTCCTCCTTCCAAAGTCATTTCCCAGGTAAGAGGGTCACGCATCACAGCTGCAGTTAGACCAACGCCAGACGACCCCCGACCTGTTGTGTACTGGCCTTAAGACCAAAGAGGAGACAAATTTATTTTCTTATTAATTTTAATTTCAAGATATGAACAGCGTGTTATTTTAAAACTAATTCTGGGTACATTTAACAAACCATAGGGTTCGATTTAGATCCCAACTCTGGCCATTGTAAGTTTTATCAGTAAGTTTTTTCTAAATTAGTGGCTAAACAGACAAGAATAACCAAAGTTAATGTTTGAACGTGTAAGCCCTAATGGAATGAAGATGACTTACTAGACAAAATAGTAAACTAGATACAGGACTCACTTCGGGGAGCCAGACGGTCAATATATGACAGCAGCTGGGACTTGGCGACTCCTGGGTCTCCCATCAGGCAGATATTTATGTTGCCTTGAAGGAGAAGAATTAGAGCTGTAGTTAGAACAACACTCAAAGGGGAAAATGCTATTTGAGAAAAAAACCATAGCAAAAAATGGGGACTGGAAATGAGCAAAAAAAAAAAGGAAAATACAGTCAAAGCATCCAACATTGTGACTGAAAAAAACCTTTTCTACATTTGAAAATATTCTTTTGAAGCAAGGCTGAGGTAAAAATTTTTTTTTACCTCATTTAGTCACAATATGAAGGGATTTTGGCATTTTAAGTCTGAACTTAGAATTTAGTAGGACATGTATTAGTGCTCACCTCTGATTTTCATGCCTTTGGGAGCTTGTTCCACTCCTCCAACCAGTAACAGGAGCAGAGCCTTCTTGACATCTTCATGTCCATAAATCTCCGGTGCTATGGAGCCAGCTAGTTTCTCATAAAATCCTTCCTCTGTAACAGAACACAGCTGATTTAGTTGCTGGGAGATGTACAGAGTAACAGAAGCAGTCAGAAAAATATTTCCATTTAACTGGAATTCTCTACAGATCCTGACCCGTGATGCTGCGGAGCTCCTCGTCAGTCAGCTCTTCGGAACCAAGCTCGTCATCTTCTGTCTTGTTCATGAGTGTGATGGAGTGAGCTTCCAAATAGGTTTCTGAGAGGAGTCCCTGAAATAACATTGACATATTTTTAAGACTTACAGCAAAATGAGTTCCCCCCATAAAATTGAATTTCTTCACAGCAAAACCAACTTCACAAAACAACGGCCAAAACAACTTACCTGAACAGCCTGGCTGTAGCCTGTACGCAGCAGAGGGAGGAAGGTTCCTGTGATGGCAACGTGGTCTCCTGGCTGAGCAAGCCGTGTGTTTTCACCGCGTGCATACACGGTCATACTCCTTGGAATATTGCCAACAGGGACTTGGTCACTCTGCAGAATACCAAGCAAAGCCCATGAGCAAAATCGAAAATAGTTAAATAACTTGACACGCCTTGTGAAAAGAACAAGAGAAAGGAGTTTCTCACATGTTCCTGAATACGCAGCTCTTGGAACTTGACAAATTTGGAGCCTCTGGTCTGCAGGTAGAGTCGACCTCCAGATTTGTTAGTGACACACTCTTGGCTGGGACACATGATGAGAGGCATGAAGGAGGGAGACTGGATCTGAAGGATAGAGAATACACATAAATGATAAGTAAAATGACCTCACCACAGGCTTAATGTTTTAATGATTAAGACTTACTGGCTGGTAGGTTTCAGCACCACACTGGTCGCAGGTATAGGTAGCCACAGCCATCATTGGTTTAACCTCAGTTGCACGGGTCACTATGCCCCGAACTGTGACCAAATGGCCGATGCTGTCAGCCCGAATGTCACGTACCACTTTGGGCTTAGAGGTGCTGGGTGTTTTAAAGTAGAGCTCACTGTGAATACAAGATAAAATTCATGAGAAGTCGTCAAAGCATAAGGAAAAAGTAATTTCTATCCGGTTCTACGTACAATCTTCGCATGAGCTCAGGAGGATACTGGTTACGGGGGTCTCTGGTATCTGCAGGGTCACGACCCCTTTGTTCCATCATCAGCCTGTGCTCAATGTACACATCCAGAGAATCTTTGGCCACAACCTAAATACAAGAACACTGCATCAACTTATAGGAAATGCAGACATTTAAACTGACTTTAGATAACCTGCATTATATTTAAAAAAAATAAAAAAAAACCTTCTACATACATCTCTTTCTTTGTACTCTGGCAGCAGTTCATGGACAGCATCTGCAAACAGGCCTGTGTAGCGTTTGGCATTTTCACAGATGCTTTCAACCAGCTCAGGATCTTCTTCAGCCACATCATCCAGCTCAACAAAGAGGGACACCTGCTCCCTGTGGGACAAGGCCACCTGCATATGCAAACAAGTCCCCCGCCCCAAAAACAGTTACAAATTTCTCTGAGTAGTTATCATCCATTACCACATCTATTACAGTGCATCCATTAATAAATGTGTATTTAAATGCAATGAGTTCACGTTTTATAAAAAAACAACTAACAAACAAAAAACATAGGGGTATTTTCTGTTTTCTATTTAGTAGTTGCATCAAAAACTAATATTTAGCTTTCAGTTGCAAAACAAAAATCTATAAGACAGTTTTTGTGAGATATGAAAATGAACCAAAACAAACAAACACTTCTGGAATTAATTCCCCACTCAAAAGACAACAAATGAACCACTTCGATTTCGAATATTTGCCGTTAAATCTTTACCAAAAGTTGGTTATCATAGGACTAGCAAATTATTTATATATATATATATAAAAATAAAGCCAGCTCATTTTCACTGACCAATCCACGGCCAGTCCCTTTCAGTTTAGCATGATGTCAAAACAATTCAGTGACCAAACCAGTTTCCAAAGAAAGACAATGTTATTCTTTTATATTATGCATTTACTATACTTACAAGTTGTGCACCATATTTGAAAACCTTCTTCCCACTGTCATCCTCTGTGTAAAACTCCTGCAGGAACCTTTTGCACTTTTCTACAAAACACACAAAAACACCATCAGCCTTTATTTTAAAAACAAAAACAGGCCGCATCCAGCGGCTACAAGGTGTAAATTGTTAGCTATTCACAAAGAAACGGTTGTTTACTTAAGTTATCTTTTAATACATGGAAAAGAAAACTGATTTTTCTTTTTGTTTAAAGCTGTTGAAATTGTTGATCACCACCAGCTGGAGTGGGCCTACACACTGGGAGCTAATTTGTTGTCCTGCGACGACCCCCTTTGTTGAGTAACATGGCATCCTGTAATCTCGATGAGTCACTATTGCCTACAGTAAAGCGTAAAACTGCCACTGCTGCACTATACGAAGCAAATTTCGCTCAACTGAACCTCCTTTCATAGTTTTCGAATTAAATAACTGGCATTACGCGGCGGATACGTCCAGGGTGACAATGTAAATACAACAGGCGCGCTCAGTTCTGTGTTCCCTTTTTTTTTTGTAAAATATACCCCCACTTCTCGAAAGAGACACAACTACAACGAAAATTCAATTCTGCGTTACGAGGTACGAAACTGCTCTTGATATGATCATTACAATACTCCACTTACTTCGACGCTGTAGCGGAAAATCTGCACCTCTGCTTTTTTATTTGTCTGTTCGAGGATGTTATTGTAAACAAAGCAGCACATGGCTTGTGTGCCCCGTCACTCAGATATCCCTCCGCGAATCCTCCGCTCCTAAAAACAGTCCCGGCTGTTGTTTTCATACCATGGCCAGCCATCTTCTAACATTAGCTTAGGTTAGCAGAGTTTTGTTCGGCGTAGACAGCAGTGCCAATACTAGCAACTGCTGTGAACATAATCACTAAACAACAATGCGACACTAACTTAATGTTTAACAAGGAGAGGTTTCCAACGCTTTGTACGATGCAAGGAAAACTTCTAACGTGAACACTTAAACGCGGTTACTGAATTACTGAATTTATACGTGTAAATATAAGTAAGACGAATAGCAACATTACAGACTACATAGATATAACTACGAAACAACAGTTACAAACATTGTCTAACTTTCAAATATTGTGATTGGAGGATTGAAAAAAAGTCGCCGAGATGCCTGTTAAATTATATATTTGCTTTATTGAAGTGCTATTCTTGAAACCATACTTTAACACAAATAAAGTTTATATCCAAACAATAATAAGCCCATATCTTCAAATAAATGGGCGGTGCAACGTATTTTTGTTCTAAAACAAGGTACAGTACCAAACACATGACTAAACTCAGTAGCGGTTTAAAATTAAACCGTCAACACGTTTAGCGCTAAATACAAAATGGCATGTTTTAACTGACAGTACCAGAGCTAGCTCGGTAGCTAGCATGCTAACAGAGGTATTGAGAGGAAGCTAATCGGAGTTTGTGTATTTATTAAAAAAAATATTGCCGATACGGGTGGTTTGAAATGCCAGAAACATACAAAACGCGTTACATTACAAATACTTTACAATAAAAGTAGGTCAATTTAATGTAAATATTTGACTACTCAATAACAGGTAGCCAGGCAAGAGCCTTTTAAATTCTCTAAAACGGTAGCTAATTTAGTAATTGATTAGCCACTGAAAAGTCTAAATCTATGTAAAAGGCAAAATGCCAGAAGACGACGCACGTTACAGGTACAAGTGCTTTATCAAGTAAACCTTCTTTGCTTGATATATAAACCCATTAAGGAAGAAATTAAAACAGAATGGCAAACTTTCACCTCACGAATAAGATATAACTAAATTACATTGAACGTTTGTGATAAAGTAGTTATTGTTGGACATGTGCTTACAGTGGCGCCTACTCCTTTGTTTAAGGATCCATCCGGGTCACCGTGTAGTCACAAGCTCAGACAATGCTGAAGTCCTTACCAAAGAGTAACCACTTTCAGGAGTTTATGCAACTTTATGATGAACGCCAGTCCCTCATGCCTTAGTTTATTAAACTACATTAATGCCGGCATGCACTAATTACATGATTATGTTCCCATTCAAAAGTTTAAAGGACAATATTTTATGTACGTTATTAGTGATTTACTTAGGAAACAAAAGTTGCATTACCTAATTTTCTTTTACCTGTGTATTAATCGAATGCTACATGTGCGATAATTAGCGTTTCCACATATTTTTATAGTTCACACAACAAGAAGTTGAGACATTTTGCCCAACCTGTTGCTACCACGCTGTTATTGTGATAGATGACTAGTTACCTTTCTCCGCCGCATAATCCTTACGAGCCATGGCTGCAGACGTAGAGTTTCAGGTGAGATAACTTAATTCCAAACACTAATGGTACTGACGGACAACAAAGTAGTCGTTATATTGCAATTTGAGCTTTTTTCTAACAACGGAGACCAGAATTCATTCACATACAGCCTGCACTTCTCCCGGTCGCGGTGCAAGAAGTGGCGCGAGTGTGACGTCTCCAACAGCCAATCACCGCGCGTCTTTCAGCGAGGATAGGCGGGATCACGTTGTGGCGCGAAAGTTGCAGGCGATTGTGTGTCACATGACTAGACAAACATCCGCCTGGTTTGTCAGGAATGGCGCGAAATGTAATGATTGGATTTTACGTACATCTGAATGCCAAGAAAGTTAATATGGTGGAAATAAACAACGTATTAAAACTTTACATTCATGTTTCAAAGTACAGATGACACACACAAGATAATAAAAGCCTGTTATAAACCACTACATACGTGTGTGTTCTTGCAGGTGCTTTTAAGCACATAAATGTGTTAATAAAAACTGTAAGCTGAACTCATATTATATCTCTCTATTTTATGTATATACGTTTATTTCTAAACGTAAATCCCCCTGTCAATTGGGAGACATAATAAAATCAGTCATCAGTCAAATTAAGCATCTTTTAATAAACATAACTGTTTAACAAAAACTGATTTTTTAATTTTTTTCCCCCTTTAGCTTACTTTAAACTGCTAGTGATCTCACTTTATACAGAACTTTTACAAGAATTTCAAAAGATAAACATACTTAATACTTAACATGTTTTGTTACAAAACTTCAACATTACAAACTGCAACAGACCTAACAGGTGAACTAATAAGGGATCATTTAGAGGAACAAATGGCTGTTACATTTATTTCACTCCAATACTAAGTATGCCAAAACAAAGAGGCGTGTAAAGGTGATGATCCAGAGACACCTCAGTCAAATAGCTCATCAAGGATGCTGGCTGAGGTAACACGTGTTGAGGGCTGTAGATAAAGGGCAAAAACAGTTTCAGGAATGCAGTCCTTAACCGTGGTAATCAAACAAATTGACACAATCTGCATTTATGTTCAACAAGACATAGTGTCCAAACTTCAAACTTTGTAAACTGGTGACTGAAAGCAGAGAGTGCAGGATGTAATTCAGCTTCTAATTTGTTCTAAATGGTGAACAATATGTAACCATTTTCATTTTTACCAGTGTGTATGCAGATTCAGAGTCACTTTCATAATCTTCAATCTCAGGCTCTTCTTCTCCCAAACTGTTGATTTCCTCTCTTTCTGAAATGTTGTCCTCAATCAAAGACAGCCTGAGAAGCAAAAGGACAAAATAATTCATTTTATGTTTATTCTAGACTGAAAAAAACTTTTACCTAATAAAATAGATATTCACTGAAAATATTATGTTGTGAAAAAGTTACGTCTTTTATTTTAAGATGACAATTTTAGATTATTTACAAGGTGAGGTGGGACTCCAGATCCTCCTTCTCCAATGGAGGTGCAGTCTGGATGTAGGAATGCTGGCCTCGTTTGGTCGGTTTCACCTTTCGCATCTGAGGTCTGGAGGAGATCTCAAGATTAAATTTTTCATCTGTCTGTTTACACAAGAAAGCTACATCGACAAATAGAACAAGGAAAATGGACACTTGACAGCTTTATTTCACCTACAAAAACTCTGGGTCAGCATGATTTTAATGCTTGTTTTCCTTTTGCCTGATAACATATACATAAGTTTAGAAAAGAACACAGACTGACCTGACGAGAGCAAATTGCAGTATTTACCAGGTTTTGAGTCGTAATTACATAAACTGCATGTTGATAAAATCCAACTTACCCCGAGGAGAACTCCTCCTCTGACTCCAACTCAGTTAAACCTGAACCGATATCAGACTCCACGGCTCCAGTTTTCTTGGAGGTTGGCTGTTTCTGGACAGTGGAGGTGAAGGCTGGAGTGTCCAAGTGGCTGTGGATACTGCTGCTCTCCAACCAGGATGCTTTGGCGGTGCTGGATGCTGAACCTTAGAAACAGAAATCACAACAGGAGGTTATCAGTTGTAAAACTTTGTGACTATACCTTCTAGATCTTTAAAATTAAATAAGATACTTTTAACTTTAAGTCAACAAAAAATTTTGCTGACTTTGCACAGGTGGTTGGACATGACAGAGAAGCCAAGGAAATAATTTATATGCATATAATATATTGTTGGCAATTACATTTTTTGTAATTAATTAAGAGAAAAATAGGAAATAAAATTAATCACACCTTCTTTACCAAAGCAGTTTCATCATTTAAGTAATACTGTTAATATGCAAGTTATATCATTAGAGTATTTTATGTAGTAGGCGTGTCACCCTGGGCAGTTGTCCTTTTACGTTTGGCCATTGGAGTGTCGTGTGAGGACATGGCATCGCCTCTCTCTCCCTGCTCTTTGGACTTGGATGAAGAACCAGATTTCAAGGAACGCTGATACATTCTAACTGATGGCCAGGAGAGGGCAGCACCGGGACACTCAGATTTCACAAATGCAACTCTGGGAGGAGATGGAAGAGTGAGAGGAGATGAGGACAAAAGACAGAAGTAACCTTTGTTACCGTTTCATGTTCAGCTTTATTGCATTTTTTAAAAATATATTACGATGAATCAAATGAAAACATATACCATGATCATAACGTAATTATGTTACTAGATTGAAGCCATAAAAATAAATCAGTCTTTTCTTTCTTCCTCCGAATTTAAAAGTCCTTGTTTTTTGCTGGTTGAGAGGAGAACAGGAATTCCATTATCATATATAACTTGGAATATGCTGTTCAACATCTCCTGGGAACACTGGTAATACATTCAGACAAACTGGAGGTTTTTATTTTATGATGACCACAGCATCTATTGCATCTCTGAAATGAGATTCAACAAATGAGCGACATAAAGCATACGATGAAACATGAGCAGAAACGCTACGTCAGCTGTGAGAGGAAACTTATTTGTGTGGATGTAGATGAGTTTGTGTGTCCATGCATCTCACAGTTGGGCGCGGTCCTGCTGAAGCAACTTGGAGCTAAACTCGCTGAGGACTTCCAGGAAGGCCACATTTGGATGCTGCTCCTCTCCCTCCCGTGGAGCCCGAAATGCAAACCGTATACCGTCCCTGAAGGCACACATAATACATGCAAGCGCATAAAAATCCTCTAGCATAGACTGCTTAGTTAATAGTATGAAAGAGCACAGTCTATTACTTGCACCTTTCTAGTGTAAGGATTGGATCAGATATCCGAGTTGAAATGAAGAAGATGAAATCCATGTATGTAACAGAATATTTCTACTAAATTCTTAGAACTATAATTGTGTTACGAGAGAGAGAAAAAAAGCCAGCACAGGTGAGAGAGTTATGAAATTAAAATCAAAACAGAGTTAAGAAGGTCTTGGCAGGTCTGGTCTGTATATGAAAAGAAACATGTGATACTGACATGTGCAGGGCCACTAGTGGTTTGCGGACACGATGGAGATCAATGCCAAAGCTCATGGCAAGCCTCTTGGCCAAGTCTCTCATCCCAGAGAGATCATGCTGGCTGCGGTCCTCCGTAAGCATCTCCGAGTACAGCTGAACACACACAGACATGACTTTACATAAACATGCTGTGTGAACTGTATGATAAAATGAGCATTTCCATAGATGTGGACAGTTCCACTGGGTTTTAGGACAGTTGTGTTGCTACTTCGGAGCATTGGTTGTAATTATAGCCAGCAAAGGATGCCCTCTAATAAAAAAAAAACAGCAGCAATTTCTTAGAATATCAAGCTCGAATATATAGCTGCAAACATCTGGAGCACATAGCAGGATCTCAAATTCATGACAAGTCATATGTGGCCATTTAAGCATGAAGTTTTAGAACATCTTTATGAAACTAAAAATGATAGAATGATGTGGGTATGTGACTCTCTATATCATATATAAAAAATATTTCTGGTGACACAAATCTGTTATGTAGGTTTGAACTTTTTCTTCTCTCTATACAAAGATTAGCCCCCCACAGAGAAAAATATCCTCAAACCAAGAGTCTTATGTGCAGGATGCCTGTGGATGTATAAAAGGATTTAAAGAGAAGTTTAAAACATGTTAGTCTTCATTTTTAGTTTGTAAGAAGAGTCTCATGCTGTAATGTCTGTGGGGGTTTATGCACATTTACTGATGAACATTAGCAGTAATGGATATCATTAGGAAGCACAAGTGACAATGAATATGTTCCATATCTGCTTTTTATTTTTCTAAATTTTAATTCCTTGCATTTGCTTTCCCACTAAAACCAAGAAATGTTACCAATCTCTTAAATGCATCCAGAGGCAGAGGATGCTTCTAAAGTTATTTGGAGCAGGGAAACACTTGTGTGTCCCAGGTCGAGGAAACATGACTTATAAATGCTACACAACTGCATAAAAATTGAGTACTGCTGCAACTTCTGACGCACTCCAAACTTTGTTTTCAGAACAACAGAGTCTGTCTATCACCTCACACAGCATCTTTGACTTCCTTCAGTCTGTACCCCTGCTGGAGCCCTCCCACACTATGCCACCATACACAGTTTGATATGCAGAGTTTCTCTGCACTAAGCAATACAAGCTCTCAGAAAGAAACGATCATGGTGAAATGTTAAGTGCACACCTGCTGCAGGCTCAGGCAGACAGTCTTGGCGCTCTGTATGGGGTTAATGAGCCTCGTCTTACTCAGAGTCTCTTTGATGATGTCACCAAAGTCTTTAAAGTGCTGAAGAACCAGAAAAGGAAAAAAACAACATAATTAATCCATTCAATTAATAGCGCAAGCTAAATGTTTGAAATGTAAAATAATCCGCTCCATCCTCGTCATCTGTACTTCTTTTAGCTACTGTTCTCTGACTCATTCTCAGCACCTCGCTGGTTTTAAAACGATTTTATCACCCTCCTCCACTCTTAACACATCCTGCCCATTATTTTTTTTCCTTTTTAAAATGAACCCTTTCCCTGTATTCCCAACACATTTTACTATTCCATAGGATAAATATGACTAAATCAACATATTAACACATTTTCTCTACTTATACACACAAGAATATATCATGCTGGGCAAATAAAGCCAAACAAACTCTCCACCTTGCTGTAGTGCTTGAACACATTGGTGGCAGCAGTGAGGTCCAGCACTCCATAGATGACCAGCTTACAGTAGCCTGCCAGCTCGTTGCGCCTCTTCTGAAGAAGAATCATTTTTGTTTCCTCATTCTCATCTAAAAAAAACCAAAGCGGTCCAGGACCGAGGAGAGGAGAGAATAAATTGGAGGAATAACAGGGCTCCATTCAATTAGGTATGTACAGAAATCCAGGAGCAGAGAGGAAGTACTCAGGTATTTATAAAAGGCACAAGCAAACAGCATGTGTGCAAAGACATATTCGTCTGAGTCGGCTGATATACTTTTGGGAAGAGGTGAGAGAACATCATGAAACACAGATAAACACTACAGAAGACGACTCAAACAAGACATCAAAAGCTAGTTGAAGGTAAGGTCCTCTGGGAGATCACTAGCAGAGGCACTTGAGCTTTTTCCAAAACATTACACATAAACAAAGAAAATAAATTCTTCCCTTAAATGAAAAATAAATGATTTGCTTATGATGTCACTTTGTTAACACCAACTATAACTGCTTCAGGAAAAAGTGACAGAGTTATGGGAAAACACCAATGTTCTCGCCGTCTTCGTCTTCGCTGAATACGTAGTCGAGAAGGAAAGCGGCCAGCTCAGCGCGCAGAGAATCCGATGGCAGGTGGACCAGTGCTTGGAGGTCCGGTTCAGCACGGACTGAACTCACACTGTACACCAGCAGGAGGTCACACAGCAGCACGAATGCCTGTGGATCCAAGGACAAAACCATTTTTCATCCATCATTAGATTTACATTTTTCCGTGTAAAAATTATGATTGTAGGCACTCCTTTTGAAATAAAGAGGAACAATTTATCACCCCAAAGTTTCGGATCTGTTAACTCAACCACAAGCACGCTTCATCAATGCACAACTCGTCTACCAGAACAACCTTCTGAAAACATAACCCGTTTCCCAGGAGGAGCACAAAATGCTTCAATTTTACAATGTCAAGGTAAAATATTCTACAAAGTAAAAGGGTTTGCAACTCAAACATCGATCGAACAGCTCTTTAGTGTCACTAGTAGGTTCACAAACACAAACCCTAGCAGCTGTCTCCACTGCTTCAGAAAACTAAAAATATTATTTAGAGGACTGACAAAAGACTTCTATCAAAATGTTCAACGTTTTAAAAGATAACATGGATAGTTAGCTAGTTAAAGGACACTTACCTGTTCTCTGATCTCAGCCTTGTCCAGACACAAACACATCTGACAGACTCTGCAGAATGAGTGCACCTCCTTTTTCAGACGCTTCAGTTGAACCTGGCAGAAAATGATGGAGGCAGAGAGATTATTACAAACCATTTTACTGTTAATGTGAATTTCAGTAGGGACAACATAAGCACGACATTCTCATGTTGTCTGGGATTCTTAAAATCATATGAGCTACGTCTGTCATGGGATAGCCTTTAACTTGAGTGTGACAGGTGTTAACTACAGCATCCTATTCTCAAAGCAGTCAGTGTTGTACATACACTCACTGGCCACTTTATCAGGTACACCTGTTCAATTGCTTCTTTACCCAAATAGTTAAATCAGCAATTCAACACATTTAGCTGAGCAGACATGGTCAAGACAACTGGCTGAAGTTCAAACTGAGTTTCAGAATGACATGTGCCAGAAAGGCCTGTCTGAGTATTTCAGAAACCGCTGATCGTATTATGGTATTTTCGTACACAACCGTCTCTAGGGTTAACAGGGAATGCTCTGAAAAAGACTACATATCCAGTGAGCAGAAGTTGTGTGGATGAAAATACCTCGCAGATGTCAGAGGAGAATGTGCAGACTAGTTCAAGATGACAGAGAGGCAACAATAATTCAAATAACCACTGGTTCCAACCAAGGTATGCAGAATACTATCTCTGAATGCACAACACATATAACCTTGAAACAAATGGACAACAGCAGCAGACGACCACTCCGGGTGTCACTCGTCAACTATGAACAGGAAATCAAGTCTACAATTAACAGAAGCTCACCAAGATTGGACAATTAAAGATTAGAAAAATGTCTCAATTTCAGCTGCAACTTTTAGATGGTAGGATCAGAATTTGGCATAGACAACATAAAAGCATGGATCCATCCTGCCTTGTTCAGAATGGCAGTGGGGCAAAAGTGTGCAGGATATTTTCTTGGCACACTTTGGGCCCCGTTGTACCAACTGAGCATCATCTAAACACAACAGCCTACCTGAATATTGTTGCTGACCATATCCATCCCTTTATGACCACTGTGTTCCCATTTTCTAACGGCTACTTCCAGCAGGATAATGCACCATGTCATAAAGCTCAAATCATATCAAAACTAGTTTCTTGAACATGACAACAAGTTCACTGTACTCCAATGGCCTCAACAGTCACTAGAGCGCAATCCAGTAGAGCATCTTCAGGATGTGGTCGAACAGGAGATTCTCATCATGGATGTGCAGCCGACAAATCAGCAGCAACTGTGTGATGCCATCATGCCAATATAGGGCAAAATCTCTGAGGGACTAACAAGGCGGACCTAAAAAAATGTCAGTGAGTGCACAATGACCAGAAAATTCAACAGCAATTATCTTCAGTAAATGTCATTAGTTCGCCACGGATATGTCTTGAAGTGTGTATTTTTCAGGATGAGAAACTTTGAGTGATGCATAAAAATAAACATAATACAGAGATAAGCATTGCTGTGGAGGAAAACAGAGCATGAGCAATAATGACAAACTCGGTGTGAAAGTGAAAATGAGCTTAAAAAGATGAAAACTTGAAACATGATGAAGTGAGGCACTGATGAATAAAGACAAATAGTAAAAAAAAAAAACATGAAGCAGTGTATCAAATATCTGTGCATCACTGTGTGCTCAGATGCAATCTAACAGACTGTTGCTCTATTTGCCTGCTGGTGATGCAGCTGGTGAATTGTTGGACAACACAGACGAGATGGGTTCCAAAAGCACAGAGGAAGGCCACTAATACAAACACCATGGCCCAGCTGTGATGTGATAACCATCATGAAAGGACTAATTATCGGTACTGGGTTGATCTAAAGCCGCCAACTCCTGGATCTAAGGGCAGACTATTTAAAAACTTCAGTAACAAGCAACTTAGTTGCATAAGAGGTTTGATAAAGTGGATGGAGCACCTCAGCTGGTTTGGAATCGACCGCATTCACTTTGGCCCACATCAGATGAAAAGCTGCACACTTCAGAGCAGACACCATCAGCTGAAAATACACAGACACAAGTTCAAATGAGCAAAACACTTCTTCCTTCATACAGCTCTTTATCTACAAAAAAAACTAAACAAAATATGCCATAAATTAGAATTCAAAGTGGGAGATTTAATGGAAAGGCAACACGGAGCTTTTGTTGTAAACATGAAAATCAATTTCAATCTTCATCATATGTGCATGGTTTAAAAAGAAAAAAAGTCTTTCTTTACACAAAGTATCATAAATCATTATTCCCAAACCTCTGTATTAAGCTCCATAGATTCAATCCTGCTCTTCAGTAACTTAAGACAGCAGTCAAACAGCTTCCAGCCAGTCAGGTCCTTAGCACTGGAAAACACACACTCACCAGTCACACACTTCACTGTGACATGTAGCCAGTACAACAGTGATATGTACAAGAACTTACCTGCTCAATGCAGCAATCTTTTTCAAGGCTGTGGCTGCATTGTATACGTCATCATCATCTGCAGTACCCTACGTATACAAACACAAGCCGACAGACTGAGAAGAAATGCTACCTAATCTGGAGTTTTACAAAAATACTGTTGTCCCATTAAATAAAAAGATCTTCTTTAGTAACTACAAGCAAAACAGCATAAAAAATAATCTTGTTAAATGGCACTGTTACAAACAACAGGTTCTTCAGTCAGTACAAAAAACAGAATCTATGCAACAACTGATTTGTTGCAGAACTTTCTACATTAGCTTTAACTTGGTGTATTGAATTAAACTGGACATGCTAGTATTTGTTAATATGCTGTAAGAAGATCTGTGTTTGTTGGCATGTAAGGTTCACTTACACACTCTCCTACCTGCAACAGGTCACTTGAGTAGGTGCTGAAACATTCAGTCAAGCCATCCAGCAGCTGGCTGAATGCCAGATGTGAGCGGGAGGAGAAGGTGTAGCACTCAGAGCACAGTGTGCTGACCAACTGGGAACAAGCCTGAAGCACTGATATCTCTGTGTGTTTTTCCACAATGACACATATCTGGGACAGCAGCAGCTCCAGATGCTGACAGAAAAAAATATATATAGGGAAATAAAAATTAACAGACAAACACGGAACGATCATTTTATAGCATCTATTTAGAAGCAACTGGTTTGCTCACTTATTCAAGAACATTAAACTGAACTAAGAGTCCAGCTTGTGTTTGACTGAAGCTCTGTCTTTGTTTATCTTTGGTACTATAACCTGATGGCCTCTCATTTAATTTGTGCTCAGGTTATTTGAAAATTGTGAGAAACAGTGAATACAATCATCTAATCAATCTTAAGACAATAAAGACAGAAAATAGCATAAATTTAAATATATAAAATCATCCATTGCTTAGGATGTTCATTTCTGTTCACACTGAGATTAAAAAAAAAAAAAAAAAAAAACCAAGCAAACACAGGCCTGATTAGGAAAAGGGGAAATAAATTCAAGTTGGCTACATTTGTACTGTTTTGGTGTTTCAATACCTATTCTGTTATTACTACATGGCTCCTTTGTTTAAAACAACAACGGGGAGTTAAAACAAGAGAAATAAATACTTTGACTGGATACCTTCATCCATTTTCTTTTTTTTTTTTTAAATGATTCACATGAACTGAGCAACTGCAGCAGTTTCAATTCAACTAAACCTTGTAAGGGTGAACACACCCTAAAACACACATATTTTTTCATGTGCTTATGAATGGGGCTTATCATTTCACAATGTGTGTACTACATATGGATACAATGGAAAATAGCGAGCCATGAATACTTGGTCTTCTTCTCGGCATCATTCCTGAACAGACGGTATGATTAGCTGATCTCTAGATCTCTGGCTCTCCTACCTTTTCAAGCCACTGAGTACTGCTGTACATCTCAAGATCAAAGTAAAGGGGGGCTTTGAGAAGAAGGCTCATCTTCCCCGCATCTGCTGAGTACTGCAAGTCAGTAAGAACACAAACTCTGCATTAAAGTTAATGTAAAGTGGCAAATAAATAAATCAAAATGCTATAAATCAAAACAAAACCTTTGCAAGCAGCTGTGGTAGTACAGGGATGAAATGTGAGGTGATGCGATTCCTGTCTTGTTCCCGGATCTTCTTATCCTTCATACTTAAAATCTAATATCATATGAAAATAAATAAATAGTAATTCAGTAAGAAGACAAAAGAATTATTAAGCCATGATCAGAAAGTGTGTTTGTGTTCAAAGGAATGACAATCACTAATCTAGAAAACATATGTATGCAGTAACCCAAACTCCATAACAGAACTTCAATATTAGATTTTAAAATAAAATAATTATCTTTAACCATAGGTACATGAGTTTCATAAAGCATACATCACATAGGATTGGATGTGTAACTACCTTTTTGCCTTGACTTCTCCCAACAGGTGGGGTTGCCTCTGCTGCCTGTCTGAGGGCACACATCATAAGCTCCAAGAGCGCCCCCTCTTCCTCGTACATGAGACCTGACATGACAAAGGCATAGACAGCAGCAGATAGCAGGAACAAAAAAAAAGAGTCACGAGCTAAAACAGAAGCAGACATTGTTGACTTGATATTTTTAGTAGCACTGTAAAAAGGATTAATATGATTTAAGATTGAGTATTGTTGTTGAGTAGAACAATCTGCATTGAACTTGTGTGGCAGTGAGAACAGCCAGCGATGTTTGTTTACCCCATCATGACCCGATGCTATGCATTCTTTTACCTTTCAAGCCTGATGCAATGCTTTACAACATTTAATTAACAATAATATCTTTTTTTAAAAATGAGGGCAACATAGTTTACAAAGAAAGATAATGGCTTCAAAGGAACCCTCGCTATCAGCACTTGTTGACCTCAACATGTAGTTATTACATTGTTATATTTGTTGTTTTTGACCAATGGAGGTTGCCATTATTTTACTTGTGAAATGCATTCTAGGACATGATGTATCAGGGTTGCTCTCAAGACTCGCATACCAGGAGGCGAAAGCAAATATCACTTGTTTATGGCAAGTTTTTCTTTTTAAACCGTGGATCCAAAGAAACTCTGCTGCACTGAGCTGCTCTTGGTTTCCTGGATGCCGGACCGCAGCCCAGGCTGGCGAGTGAAAAACACGAAGAGAAACGTCAGAAATGCTGCATGTCCTGCTGAGGTGTAAATGAGCCGCTCCCCCATCACAGCCTCTGAATCATCAGACCCCACTGTGAATCCTCAGACCAATCCTGGACATGGAGGAACCGGGTAACCACCACTTTATTTAGTCCTGCAATCTGGAAGTTTCCAGTTTTTCTTCGACCACGACTGATGCAGCAACTCAGACAAGTGACAGCACATCTGATGCAGCAGTACAGCCGCCTGCAGATGTCTGTTACCCAGTAACTACGGATCATATTTATGCAGGTAAGCAGCTGGAAAAATAAGAGGAAAACAAGACTGACAGTCTTGTTTGTCAGTCTGAAGCAAACTGCTTCAAAGTTTTCGTGCGCATAAAGGCACACAAAACTCTGATATATGTTGACGCGGTTAAACTTGTGTGATTTATCATGTTCATTTTAGATTATTACAGTGTTTAAGGCACTACTCTAATCTGTTAGAAAACATTTGATCCTGAGGCTTACTGTGAACAGATGTCTCCAAGGGCCAGCAGGCTCTAAACAACTAGATATTTCGCTTTATTCTGTCATCTTCATCCATATAATCTTCTTCTTCTTTGAGGGTGTTCTCAGTGATTTTTCATCATTGTTTTTGCTGTCAGTGTGCTCAGCTTCATATTGAAAAGATCTAACAGAAAACATTAAACCCATATTCTGCTATATAGTGCTGAGACTGCAGCAACCTTCAACCGTCATTACCCAGAACGTACGCAACGTAAACAACAAAGTGTTTGAGTAGAATTAATTGTTAAAAGTGAATAAAAAATGGAATATTTCTAATATCACGTTTTTCTAGCCGAAGCAAACGTTTACCTAACAAGGTCGATTGGCGGTCCTAGTTGGAGTTCCCTTTAACATTTCAAACTGATTTTATTTTGTGTATCATACTTCTAGTTTCTTCTGAGGCCGAGAAATAAGCATCTTGTAACAATGATTATAAGCTTTAAAAAAGCTTTGAGCAAACCCTCAAGTTCTGGATAGATTTATAAAACAAATCTCACTACTCACCAGAGTCCTGCAGCACTAAAGCTGTTATTGTCTCCCAGTCTTTCAGCTCAGATCCTGCCACAGCCCACAGACTATCCACCAGATATGCCCCATGCTCGTGGAACTGCAGAGAGGGTATGCGTAAGATTTTAAACACATGAAAACATAATGGGAATAAATAATTCAGGAGGAAAATGACCAGGAAATCTACTCTGGAACATAAAATGTTATATTATTCAAAATTCATACAGAGGGACAAAGATGAGGTACAATACCTCACTCTGGATGTAGAAAGAGATGAGGATTTGAAAAAAGTCTGCATTGTTCTTTTTATCATTCTCCTCTTCGCTGGCAATCACCCTTTTCAGCCTGACAGATATACATACAAGATATTCACATTATCTGTGCAAAGATAGTCAGTAGTTATAGAAGTAGACTATATAACAAAGTAGTATTTTATATGCAACCAGTTTCAACGTTATAGAAGTGAAAGACATACTGTTTTTTCCCTGTTTTGTGGGAATTAACCACAATAATTACATACAATTATAGAGACTAAAGCATGGTGGTGATATTGTCCTAATTATGACAATGGTTTTAATATCTCTCTTTGGTTGGAGTTTCAGAGATGAAGTCACAATAAAACAATTAAAGCAGTCAAACAGTCAAAATGACTCACATATCTTGTACAAAAGTCTTAAAAAACCCTTCGTTTTCTTTGGATTCTGCATCCATGCAGCCAAGACTTTCCTGTAACCTTTTAAAGCTGACATGAGCAACAATTCTCCAGGCTTTCAAAGTTTTTCTTTGGACATTGGCTGATTTTTCATGTGTAGGAATGTGTAGTTCATAGGCCACTTCACACTGACCTATGAATCGTTCAAGCAATAAAGACAACTTAGCAAATAATAACTAGGGGCTCATTTGATCATGGTGTGATATTATATTCATTATGGGAATTTTGATTTAATGTTTGCTGATACAGCAAATTCTCCCATTTAACTTGATTTAGGAGGCAGACACTGATATGAGACAATGTCCAAACCTGATTCTACACAATCACTTTGATCATTTTGGTTGTTAGAACAAAGCAAATATAAACAATGCCACATGTTCGCCACACCCCTTTAGCACCCCAACAAACAATCACATTTTCCTGAACATGCATCAACAAACGAGGAGTGACTCAAGACTTTTGCACAGTACAAAGCAGCATATTAAAAATGGCAGACACATCAAATTTGTACATTTGCTGGATGGAAGCGTACTTGTTGCACAGGAATCCACCAGCTGCAGACGCCAGGCCACGGTGTGAAGCGTAAACCAAGGGATAGATGTGGCCACACTCCTCTTCCATCAGGCCATCTTCTGTCATCCTGCCGATGTGTGCACACAAACCGCTCAGTTTAGTGCACATTAAACAAATAAGGCAAGGCAAGTTTATTTGTATAGCACATTTTCAGGTTCAAGACAATTCAAAGTGCTACTAAATAAGGACAACAATCTTCACCCATCAAACACTGTATTTAGTCTAATAAATTTTTTTTTGTTGCCATTTGGCCAGATTGCATTACACTGGGGTCTTGAAGATCATTTTAAGTATCTGACCAACAGTGCCCACATGAAGTGTTACAAAAACTACAAAAAATAACACAAATAAAAGCATCTGAGGCAGTTTTAAAAGAGTTCATAACTATATCAACAAATGTCTAAAAATGTCTAAAAATACAAGTATCATATTCGGATACGCTTTGATCTCCTAAAATAACATTCTTGTACTGCATTTGCAGATTATGGCACAAAGAAAGCTGCAGAGACAGGAAAACCCCTCACTGTTGGATCATCAACAACAGATTGACCACTTCCACTGCCACGTCTGGGTCTTTGTCCAGCACCATGCCGAGAATCCTTTCCTAAAACACACACACACACACACGCACACACACACAGAGACATCCAGTTATGCACTGCAACACACAGACTAATGTACAATCATGCCAGCAGACAAATACTCACATAAATAATATGCACAGACATGCATAAATAGTACCCACACCCACAGATGTGCACCCACCCACACACACTACAGATTAGGCAGTAAGCCATGGCATAAAAACCATTTATCTGCAGCAGCACATGTGGCTTAGGAGGGTTTTTATGTGTTTGAGAAGTGCTTATTATCCATCAGTAATTGGCAGTAATTAACACAACCAGACACATGCCCAGACAAAGGATGGGACCACAAAAACAAATGCAAATGGTAAAAAGAATTTTAAAAAAAAGACAAAAAAGAAGAAAGAAAAGGCATGAAAATACAAGGAGGGGTGGTACGAAAAAATGGGAGGAGAGACAGTCAGGCTACAAGATGGAAACAATAAAATAAAAAACCTGAAACAATAGATAAGAGATAGATGCTGAGACAGACAGACAGACAGACAGACAGACAGACAGACAGACACAGATGGGGGGCATTAATTGAAGCCCAAGTCCAATCCAGAGGGATGCCTACTTTGAATCTGCTGGTGAAAAGCTCCAGGCGGCCAATGAATTCCTTCTCTTGGTACAAACCCTGCAGGGCACGCACACACTGCAGACGCACTGAACTTTGCTGAGGGAAAAAACAGAAAAACAAAGTACAGCAACACAATCTCTACAACTTGCACACAGACCAACACCTGAATCGGTTTCAAGCAGCAAACTCCGGCTTAGAAATGCGAAGCCTATGTGGAAGTGCCAAAGATTGCAGTACCCCCCTCATCCGCTAGGGGCTGGTTCCAAAACAGAGCAAATCCCCATAGACTCCCATGTTAAAAAGGCCAACTTCACAGCAGAGTAAAACATGTTTACAGACTGGTACAAAAAACTATTTTAGGTTTAATAGGTCAAGCTTACCTTCGTGACAACTGTGGGGGGAGTGAATTTTTTTATACCTCATTCGTTATGTTTTTTTAATAGATGTTATTTAAACTTGAAATTCTTATTAATTAGGGACGTGTCCTTTTGATTGACCGGTGCCAGATATCCGGCAGCAAGGACACCATACGCCCCTTCAGTCCAACAATTGCACTACTGTTGTCCTTAATTTTTTTCAGACTTTGCAGCAAACCAGAGGTGTAGTAGGATGACTGCAGCTACATTGGAGTCCAGTTGTTCGGTTTGCTGGGAGATCTCAGAGAACAGAATTTAGTAGGGCTGGACAATATAGAAAAAAAGCATATCGATAAAAAATAAATTACATTGATTAATATAGATAATTATTTTTACAAAATTTTAAAATATATTTCAAGTGCAGCCCTAGCCATTTTATACTATTGCTCAATAACCTACTTTTAATTGAGAACACACAACTGAGAACACTAAATCCAAATTCAAACCTTTATTGAACCTCCTTTTTTTTCACCGGAACTGAAAGTTGTAATGGATGGAAACTAGGACTGCCAGGTTTTATCAATATTCAATAGCCATTAATCACATACATGTCCTGTTTTATCTTGTGATTAATTACATCCTTATCAAATAATTAT
>JBBBVU010000007.1:13609242-13625082 GCA_037177055.1 Atherinosoma microstoma | reverse complement strand
TTCCAAAACAAAATAACTGCTCTGTGGATACCTGACAGAGAACTCATCCACTTCCCAAAACTCAGAGCAACAACCACAAGTGACCCATCTCTGCAGCAGCACTTCAGCTACAGAGGATTTGTTGAAGTTTTGGAGGAGCTGAAGGGTGAGTTTGAATCCAGATTCAGTGATGTGACCGAACATAAGGAGATTTTCAATTTTATTGAAAACCCCTTCCATGTGCACGTATCTTCTCTCACTCCAACCATCACACAGCTCTGCCCTGGTAATCGTGCCGCTCTGGAGAGTGAAATAATTGAGCTGCAAACAAACACCATTCTCCAAGTTGAACTCAGAGCAGGTGTTGGCAACTTCTGGAGTTTGGTTTCTGAAGCAGACTTTCCCACTTTGAAACCACTTGCACAGAAAGTGATGTCTTTCTTCATGAGCACATACACCTGCGAGTCAACATTTTCAACCATGAACACTATCAAGAGGAAACAGAGAAACCGACTGACCCATGCTCATCTTGAATGCCTCACTGTGATTGCAACAACAAACTACAAATACAACATGAAGAAAGTCAAGGACATGCATGCCAGCTTTCGCTCATCCCAGTATTAAGGTAAATATGGTCTTAATTTAAAATGTATTGGCTGTGTTGTTTCTTTTTTTGTGGGTAGTCCAATTTATATGTAGAAATGCACATTTGCAAAGGTGACTTGGTATGTTGTCGTAAGAAAGTGGCTCTCCCCTTGATTTTGCTCTGCCAATGTGGCTCTTGTGAAAAAAATAGTGAGGATCACTGATCTAGACTCTTGTCTTATCTCTTGCTCTGTCTCTCTTTTGTTTCCTCCCTTTCTTCCATAATGTCTTCTAGCATTTCTTTGCTAATTCCACCACGGTGCACATTCAAAACACCTGATTTGTTTATGTCCGCTCACTAGCATGTAACGCATGCATAAAGCAAAACTTAGCTGCAACATCACGCATGCGTCTCGGATGAAATAGTAGTGCAGTGCGGTTTCTCAGCCACAGGATGCCTCCGGGGTGTGACGGCTCCAGAAATGCACAAAATAGATATCACTGTGCCATCAAACAAGTGCGGAATGTGGAGTTTTAAGGTCACCTAGTTCAAGAGTGTGTCTTTAAATTATCCCTAAAATCTTTTAAATTGAAGTTAAAGAGTATCCAAAACTAGACATTCAACAACACAACCTGAGTCCAACAAGATGGAGAAATGTCTTGTTGGCAAAATCAGTTTAAAGGGGGGTAAGTGCCAAAAAGTCTTCAATACATAAAATTCAATTTCACTTGAGTACTTCAAAGACAATGGCCTTATCCTGTTGCTGTCCTTCGTAGCCTTTCTCTTTTAAGATGTTTCTTTTAGAGTTGACGTTACTGCTTCAACCTACACATCTGTGTCAAAGTGTTTGTGTACTTGCATTCTCGTGAGTATTTGTACGCTTGCATGTGTCACCTGACGGATGGTGGCCTGCAGTTCCTCCAATCGGTCAGAGGCTCTGTCATTTGGCTTCTTGCTTTTCTCCATGTTGTATTGCCGCTGGGCGGTCTGCAGCTGAACAGACACCATCACAGCTACTTCCATCAACTCTGTCATCATCTTCATGGCTGACATTGAAAAATAAAACAGAAACAACAGGCTGACAGGATTTTATCTGAAGAAGAAGCGATCTATATCTAATTGGTCTTATTGACAGAATAACTTCAATTTAAATAATAAATTACAAAAAGTATAGAAAAGAAGTTAAGTATGGATCAGAAGATATTTAAATGTTCCATTTTGAGGTTTTCACTTAAAGTATTCCAGTTTTTTATGTTTTTGGTGTGCATTTGGGGAAAATATCTTTAGTGAATACATTTTAAAGTAGTCAATATGTTGTTTTAACTGATGGTATGAAGAATTCAGTTTCTGCTCCTAGTGATTAAACAATGACTCATCAACATAAAATAATAAAAACTAGGTAAAGCACTGAGCTTTAACTAATTTCTAAAGGCCCGGTTTTCATTTTGTAGATGGCCAGACATTGTTTTCTTTTTCAAATGTATGTTTCAGCCAAGTGAAAATACTCAAACTCAAAAGGTAACACAGCCCTGTTTATTCCCTACAAAAGGATCAATGTAAAGAATCCTGATGCACATTTTCTATGAAGCAACATTTCAAATATTCTTTTCACATCTGCTTGATAACTGGATGGAAACACAGCTTGTGGTTAGCAAAATAGATGATTTAAAAGCATCCTTCATGTCCATTTTCCAGCACATGTAATGAACTGATATGAATGAATGAATAAATTATACTTTACTGATCCCCGAGGGGAAATTGGATCTACCTACCTAACAGGGCGCTAGTGTGTCTGAAGGCTCGGACCTGTGAGTCGGACAGGCCGGTGAGCAGAGCCAGCACAGAGGGGAAGAAGTATTCATCATAAACAAAGCTGTTTCGACAGGAGCGCACCAACACCCGAGCAAATTCACACATGCCAGCTTTGAAACGCTTCAGCTGAGGGCCTGGTGTGCTTAAAGGGTAGTTCACTGAATCCTGACAGAAGAAATAAATAAAATAAACATACAAAATTGACAAAGAAAATGGCTTTAATATTTCTATCAGTATAGTAATATGGGGTCTGTGGTTTGTTCAGCTGATGCCAAATACATCAGTGGAAAGGCAAAGCAATTAACTTTTTCTGTTCATTTATCAGTATTAGATTTTAATTAGCATGTGCCATCACGCTGTGCTCCATCCTTCAGATCATAATCTATAGGGACATGGAGGTTATTTGAGTTTCTAAACTAATTCCAGCAGGATTCATTTCACAGAGGAAACTAACAAAGATTCTGAATTCCATAGCAGGGCTAAATGTGTTTATTCTCAGGAAACATTTCAACAAATCTAAATTATTTCTGAAAATACTGCTGTCCTGCTCTTACTTCACTGAACTCCCTTGTTAGTTTACTGATGATTTCAGCATTCTGCATGCTGTCAAACATCTCTTTGCTGACTGCGCCTGGACAAAAAAAGAAAAAAAAAAAGCTGAACTTCCATAATGAAATTGAAATAAAACAAAAGCCTAAAAACATCATTTATCATACATGACTTCGCTTTTTCGGTACAATCATTAAATATAAATATTGTTGGCAACAGACAGAGGATTAACACAGCACCAAGATTATACTTGAGCATACACAGAGTGAGATCAATACCACAAATGACTGCCTGAGCTAAAATTGGAAAGATAATCTCTTCAGCTGTGACCCCCTGTCACCCACAAACACCCATCTCCTGGCCTCCCTGTAACCTCTGACCTTTGCATCCACAGCACTGAACAATGAAGTTGATGAGCACCAGCAGCCCCGCCTCTCGGCTCTGCTTGTAGCTGTCCAGCCACTCGTCAACCACCGTCTTTATGACAGAGAGAAAATGGACAATAAGAACCCCACACACAGATAAATGATGTATACAATAAAATGCACCAACATCATGGATTTCAGCTTTAACCTCTCAATCTTGCACTATTTCTGTATGTTTTTTGTTTGATGTATATGGGTCTGTATGCTCCATCCTTTCCCTTACCTTAATTCCAACTTTATTCACCAACACCTTTGCATAACCACTGCATTATAATTAAACTTTTTATCAATACCACAACAGATTTTTGTCTTTTTCCTTTGCAGCCGTTTAGTCTTTATCTGGAAGAGACTGACCACAGTACAATACATAGGACGGATGAGTGCTGTCAATCATTGACTGCGTGATCCAATGAGACTGCTCTTTCCTCTTTGCGTATCAAAAGCATTTCTGTAGGATCACATCAGTCAGCCACTGACAGCACATGATAACCTCTCTCATTGTCAGCTTGTTTTACGTCTCATTACATATGCCTCCTTCAGCTCCTCCCTCCCTTCATGTGCTTATCTCTGTCTTTTCTTTCCCCCTTCCCTTTAACTAAAGGTTTGCTCACCACCATGGCACTCTTTCCAGAGCAGACTGCATCATAGATATCCTTTGCACTGATACCCTGGTTCCCTTCATCATTTCTCACAGGTCTGGGAGAGACCTGACTGGATGTCCCCTGAGAGGGTGGCTGCTGCTGCTGGAGGGAGGGGTCTGGAGGACTGGGGATGGAGCTGCTACTGGGACTGGATGTCACTCTCAATGCAGCACTGCGTCTGGGTCTCTTGGGTGGCTTGACATAAAAGAGATTTATTTAGGGATTTGGAGTGAACTGGTGTAGTCAACTGAACTGGTGGAAACCGTGACAAGATGAAACCTTGTTTCTCTTCTGTGCATCTATCACAGCAATGCAGTTATTTTCAATACAGTTTTGATCTTTTACAATTGAAGGAACACTGACAATAATGCTTTCCCAACATGCAAAAATACCAAACATCGACAAGATCATAGTCCTGATCTATCCCATGGCTAAATGAGTAATATTTAAATAAGGTAGAGACATTTAGATTTTTTTTTTTTTTTTTTTTTTACCTGAGACACAAGCGTTGCTTGTTTTCTCCGCTTTGTGGCTTTTATCTCAGGCTCAAACACACTACCCAAATCTGAGAAAGAATCCTGCTCTTCAAAACTGACAAAAAAGAGAAAACAATTAAACAGAGACAAAACGTCAGCATCAGTAAACTCTTACGACTAAGCCTATAAATAGTACAGATCTGGGTAGGCATAATGATAAAAATAGTTTTCTTTAACATAACACTATGATTTAATGCATTATTTTTGTCCTTTTCATTTCAATGCTGCGTTTTTTTCCATTGACTCAGGTCAATTTAGCACATCATTACATCTTTCTGATCAGATCTCAAGTAAATTGTTACAATCTTGTTTATAAAGGAGTACATTGCTAATAGTTCAATTTTGAACAAAGCTTTATCTTAAAGTTGTATCTGTTAGAGAGAATACCGTCTTAGTTTCTTCTTTTTGTTAAATTTCATTGGCTGCTTCTTCAATGTTAATTTGTGAAAAAGCATGTAGTTGTGGTAAATTCCTGGTTGAGCACTGATTTATGCAGTGACTACATGGTCAGATCATACTTTGACTTAATGGTGGGAATATTCCACTTTTAGCTACAGATTTAAAATAAATAGTTGGCTAACTTTACCTGTCCAAAGCTGAGCTTTCGCTTGTCATTTTGGCCGATGTAGGGCACCAAGGATCGTGAGCTGACTCTGGATTGCTGTTAGCTCTGAACTGTGGGGAGCGGGTGTTAGCATAGATAAATCCTCCAATTAGTTTTTTTTTCTTTTTAAAATGTTCCAGCAAGTTCTAAGACTGTTTTTTTAAAGAACTTCCTAATGGGCAAACATGACAGAAATCGTAAAACCAGCTAGCAAAAGAAATTTGGTTCTAAATGTTGTACACTGCTAGCTGTTTGAAGCTTCGTAAGATAATCGTTTCAAAACATTAGCTCGTCTGAAAACGTTTCCAAACAACTAATCCATTATCAGGATTATCACGTTAACAGTAAAAAGTTTACCACCTTCAAATGAATGAACTTGTCCTTTCGAGAACCTTTGCAACTCCACTTCTTCACAACCGCGAACGCACGCCGAATCTGATAATGGGCGGTATTTGCCCTCTCAGGATTGGCCAGCGGCCCCTCGGACCAGAAGATGATTGGTCCGTCCAAAGGTTCGTTTCATGTCCATTGGTCATTTCAAATGCGCTGTTACCATGTCGTTCAGTACCGTTGCACAGTATCAGAACTTTGTTGCAGATTGTCAAATATGGGTGTGATGGTTTTATTTATTTTTGTTAATATTCTAATTTATTTTGCTTTGTGTTTTATACTACAGACTGAGTCGTCTGTCCAGTTTTTTTTTAAAGCATCCTGATCCGCCTATAATGAAATACTTTGGCTCTGTGAGTCCACAATTTTTTTTCCACAGTCTATGGTCCACGCCTCACTGATGTTCGATTCCCCATCCTTCTCTTTTTGCCCTTCTCTGCATGGTCCATTGTTCTGTTTGAAAGGCCATTACCAGTGTCAATCAAAGCGGATTGAAAGTCAACTTCCGGTCTTAACCTTAAAAATAAAACCACTAAACGCAAGTGGAAACAATATGTGAAGTCATCAGTGGAAGATCCTCTCAATTCTACTTGCTAGAATTACATTAAAATACTTTCATTATTTGGCTCAAATCGTCCCGTGAATGAGTCAGCCGCTTAGGTTGCTTGCTTGCTCTGTGATCCTATTCATAATCAAATGTTGCTGATACACTCTTCCTTAAGATTTCTCAAGCACATAAAACAATGGCTAATGCAGATTAATCTCCACGCAGTTCAATATAAATATTTGATAGCGCGTTGCCATCGCAAACTAAATCTTAACCTATTGTTTTGAAGACATTCCCGTTTCCGGTGTCACCATGGCTACGACCCGTGGGTTTAACGCCGCTGTGTGAGAGATGATGCTCAGGACCAGGAGCAACTCATTCACACTCCTCCTGTATTTACGTAGGCTACACCAGCGGGTCTCCCAGGAAGGAGAAATCCACCGGACACGTCCAATGGAAACGTGTGTGATGTAAAAGCCCAGGCCGGGTGTTCATTGTATTTTTCAGGGAAACTATGACTGCTTTAAACGACTATTGATTTTGCATCCTCTTAAGCTTTTTACTTTTGCGTGCATCCATCTCGGCCAGTCGTTCATTTATCATTCGCTAGTCCCTTGTCTTACATAAACCCACCCACACTGCTGGTGTCTGTGTTTTTGTGAGTCCCGTGGTGAGGATGGACACCCGGCTGCTGGTTCTGCTCTGCGCTGTCGCTGCCCTGTCGGGGACCCGAAGCCCCGTGGCTGCTGCGGGGAGGAGCTGTGCGGACACCCGGCAGGTGTACTCCGAGAAAGGGTATAGCACAAGCACCGCTCCGACGACTCAAATCTCAGGTACGATTCTACAGTCTTCTGTTTTTTGGATGAACAGAAAACAGTGTAAACTTTAATATCTCGTGAAATATGGCAGTGGAATCCATTAAAGTTAAAGTGTCGCAACAGAAATGTTGGCGCGTCAGGCTGCTCTAGTTTGCTCTCATCAGGGATAAAAATAACATTATGCATATTAAGGTCAATGTTATTTCACTGCTCAGTAGGCTAACAGGCGCACCATAAATCCTTACAGAAAAACTGTGCCAATATAGCATAAAATTACTTGGAAATAGCCTTGGAAAGCATCACAAAAAACAACATGGCTCTAAACTCACTTAAGAAAGAAAGAAAAAAAACATAATGTCGAGACATCATAATGAGTTTTCCCCCTGAGAAATAATACAGCGTGGTTTAAAACAAATTACAGCCGCCCCCTTTCTCCCCTCTGTGCGGTTTGAATAGGATAATTTAGGGGATGAGCAAATTGCCAACACCGGTGCAACAAAGAACCTCGCCCTTAATTAGTCTTTGCCCACTGTCCCACTGTTAAATCCCTGCTTACAGCCTCCTCATTGGTTCTGTTCGTTGTTGATAATCTTATCTTTAACGATTACATATAATGTGGATAACAAAAGTTTATTTTTTTAGGATAATTTCAAATTTTGGTAAAGGGTGTGGGAATGGAAAAAAAGGGGGACAAAATTGTTTTCAAAGATTAAAAAAACATGAGGGAAAAGGAAAAATGCTAAACCATGTAATGAAGCAGGTAGATAATATGAAGATGTTGACTTGGAGGTTTTGCCTGATGCATGTAAAATCACTGAGACCCTGTCTGCTACTCACATTCAGACTACTATCAAAAGTAATTGTGAGTCAAATGTGTGCTTGCAAAGGATTGATTTCATGGCAAATCAGCTCAGTGTGTGAGCCAACTGCAGAATTGATTGATTTTAGGATGTGTGTGTTGGGCTATCACTGCCTGAGTCTTGGCTCACTGTCCCGTGGGCCAGGGGAGCAGATGGCCAGGAGAGAGAGGGATGAGGGGAGGCAGTTTAGAAATGGAAATAGAGGGATGAGAATGGGCTAATGGTGAGACACACAGAGAGAACAAAAGAGGCAGAGAGGAACCAGATCGCGGGTGGAGTTGAGAAAGAGACTTTCCACTGTATAAACAGTCGCATATTCATGCCAAATGTAAATTATTGAAACAAAGGCCCAAACCTATTCCACACTCCGAGTGCTGTGTGTTATCCCCACCTCCTCCTGACTATTGTTCGCATATATTATTACCTCAGACAAATCAGAGACCCAACCTGAGCTGACAAAGAGACAGATTGAAGCTGAATAATTCATACAGGGAAATTGCAATTTTCTCTCTCACAGTTATCTTTGATAAAATTTCCCTATTCACTGAACAGGGAGATTACTGGAGGAATTGACCTTGCTAAAAATGGACCTACTGGCTTTATCAGCGACGACTTCAATTACCTTTTAGCGACAAATTCAAGGCAACAGCATAGATTCATGATGTATGTTGAAGTTGAATTAAAAAAATCTTGTTTCTATATATTTGTGCTGAAGAGTTCTAACGTTGTGTACTTTTCTGGCACTGTTGTACTGTAATGTTGGCATAGGTGAGCACCTGCGGCTCTGTCCTCAGGACTACACCTGCTGCTCGAGTCAGATGGAGGAGACGCTGTCCCTCCAGAGCGAAAGAGACTTCCTCAAAGCCATTGAAGACAACAGCCAGTTCCTTTTGACCACCTTCACCCAGAGACACCGCAGGTTTGATGGTAAGTTCAGTCTCAATATGAAGATTATCTGCTTTAAAGTTTAAGTATGATTTTTTTTTTTTAAAGCTTCAAGGGGGAGCATTTGAAAGAAAAAAAAGACATAAACTGCTCTGGGCTTCTCTCAGTCTAAACTTCCCTCTTTGCTGAGTTAAAAGCAGAAAAACTTAATTAGGACTTCTGGCTGCTCAGCTTCACTTAGATGGTGAAATATCTGAGCTTCAAATTTGACTTCAAAACTTCAGAGGCCCAACCATGGGTGATACTTGTTTAATTCTAGCATTAAAACTGATTAACTCACTAGGCTTGTCACAAAGAGACAAAGAATCGCATATGCTGACTTCTCTCTAAACTGTGGCACTTTCATGTTTTATAATGCAACTCAACACTGGGTTTGATCGGACCCTTTCTGCTCCGTTAGAATATTTAAACTCCTCTGCAGACTTCAGTGCATTTAAAATATTCTAGCTCAAGCTGAATAAAGCCTGAAGACATCTCTGATAACCAAAACAGCCTTCATGGTTGTCTGCATTTAATAAATCAGTTTGTATTGCTGCAGATTTGAAGCAACTTCATAGAGCTGAATTCTCTCCTCCTACCTGCCTTAGACTGCTATCACCTCTTTTCTTTTTTCTTTTTTTTTGACCTCACACTTTTATATAATATCTGATGAGTCATATAAAGATGTTTAAGGAGTGGGAGACTGCGTATGAGTCCTAAAGACAGATGGTGGGGAAAAAAGTACACGTTGTTACACTTCTTCACTAGAGTGCAGGATCAGACGTCCCTGTAAGCTGTTAATCTTAAACAGAGGGGAAGAAGGGTGATAGAGCGCCTACGTAGAAAAGCAGCTAAGATATTAGAATAAAAGTAGGCAGGTGAGAGGTGGATATTTAATCTCTGCTTATCCTGTCTCTGTGCAGAATTCTTCAGAGAGCTCATTGACCTATCAGAGAAGTCTATGAACCAGATGTTTACGAAGACCTACGGCCTGCTCTTCACTCAGAATGCTCACGTCTTTCAGGAATTATTCATGGAGCTTCGCAGATATTACTCTGGTTGGTTTAATCACTTCTTTGTCCAACTGGCCCCAGTCTCATAAAGGAATACTAGCTGTGTGTGTGTTTCCCATATAAAACAATAAGATAAGGCTTGTTCTAGTGGTTTTCTTATGTAAAAAGCTTTCACTGGGTTGCAACAAAAACACTGTTTGGCTATAGTCTGCATTCTGCAGGAGAGCTGGAATAATTCCCTGCTGAAATGACAGTTAAGTAAATCCACAGCAGCTCTGGAAAGCAGGAAAGAAGCAGCTTTGTCTTTTAAGGAGTGCTGACGTGCCAAGAGGAATTGGAGAAAAGAAAGAAGAGAGAGAGAGAATTGGATTCCCACGGATGCCAGACCGCTTCTATTTCTGTTCCGGATTGCTCTGTTTTGGCATGACAGCCGCTCGCTGGCGAGTCCATCTGCAGGCTGTTGCTGCTTAGTCAACCTGTCTTTGTCTGCCAAACAGCATGTTCGGCTAATTTAAGGCTGTATCGTAGACTCCAGATTGTGGCGTATTTATTCTGTATAGACACTAAGATGCAGACAGCATGATTTGCCATATTATTGTTTTGCAGTCAGTTTAAAAATGAAATAAGCAGCAAATATTTTGTCATGTTTTATATTTCCATTTTGATTTATAGCTATCATCACGTAAGCACAGATTACATTTTGTCCAATTCTTTGATATCATTGCAGTATTTTTCTATTTTTCAATACTAACTTGTACCATTAAAACACCACAGTGTATTATCCTTTTTACCAGACATTGAATCATTTCACACCTAATTGGGATCATCACAAGTTGTTGGCTATAGATTAGTTCCTTTCCCAGACTAGATTTAAACCAATATAAGTGATGCTTGTTTAACTTTTTTCAAGTAGCCTGTATTGTATGAGGCCAAACAGGGGGAAAAAAGTCCAAAGGTAAAGTATTTGCAGAAATGCTTTACATTTTCTGTATTTTTCTGCATGACAATCTTAGAAATGTATTACACACGCAGCTGTCCAACTATGGTAAATCAAAAAGTACGAAGATGATGTAAAAATTCTGATGCTCTTGGGTTGTTTTTTTGTTTTTAGATAAGAAAATTTGTGTTCTGATAGACTCTTATGTCCACAGGGGGGAGTGTGAGTCTGGTAGAAGTCCTCTCAGATTTCTGGTCCAGACTGGTGGAGCGGGTCTTCACTCTTGTCAACCCCCAGTATCAGTTCAGCGAGGACTACCTGGAATGTGTGAGCAAGCATGCTGAGCAGCTGCAGCCGTTTGGAGATGTGCCCCGCAAACTTCGAGTACAGGTGTGTACGTAATGACCATGACATGCACACATCAGATACATCTTTTAATGGAATGACAGTGGGTTGTAGTATGTGACTGATCCTATTCTGACGTTTTTGGTTTCATATTCAGGTCTCAAGGGCGTTCATAGCAGCCAGAGCACTGTCTCAGGGTTTGGCTACAGGTCGGGATATTGTGAACAAAGCAACAAAAGTGAGTTGTTTCTATTCAGCATTTTTATCCTCACCTTTTAATCCCAGATTATATTTTACTGCTGCCTATAATACGTGGGCAGGCCTATAACAGAAAATGCATACCCTTCCTATCACTATCAATCAAACAAAGTGTTCTTCTTAATAATCATTTACGTATTTCCAATGTTTATCTATTGTTCCTCCAAAAGCAAAAACCACAAGTTAGTGGAGACCCTGTATATTTTCCCAGTTCACCCATAATTACTCGTTTAAGAGTAATCATTGGCGTTTCCAACCTAGAATCAAGATGTAGTAATAATAACAATAACTGACTAGAAGTACTACCTGATTGCTGAATAATTAGTGACAACAAATAATGGCATCAATAAAGTTCTCGTGCTTACTATCATGTTTTGTGATTTATTCTTCCTTATCTACTGCTTTCTTTTCAGCTGACTGCAGATTCAGACTGTGTGCGTGGCCTGATGCGTCAGTGGTACTGCTCACTGTGTCGAGGCATCCCCTTCTTGCGGCCCTGCCACTCCTTGTGCCTTAATGTGATGAAGGGCTGCTTAGCCAATCAGGCGGATTTGGATACAGAATGGAACAATTTCATCGGTGGGTGAGGGGGAAAAGCTGGGCTTTGTGAGGATGGAACTCAACATCCTGATATTGTGTACATAAAGTGCTGTATGTGGGGTCAAGCAGAGGCTGATGGTGAATCTGGATTTCCTTTTTCATCTTTGTTATTCTTCTGCAGTTAAAGTCTTATGATCTGTTACTAAATTGTGAAAGTTTTCCAATTTGAACAGTATTTCTGCAAAGTATTGAGGCGCAAGTTATTCACAAGCTGTACACAATTTGAATCAACAGCTGGGCATGTTAACACTGAGGTCTACCAGGATTAATGCAGGTTTGAAACCAGCCTCAAGTGGCCATCTGTGAAACTGCAGTGTTTGTTGCTTTGATGTTGGCATCCTTGTTCAGCCTCAGAAGTTTCTTCTTTTCATACTTTTCCTACCCATGCTTACAGTCATGTTTTTAACATAATTAGATCAAGTAACCACGGTGCGCCCTGGTAAAATGCGTGGGCCACTGATCGCTGCTCCCAGCTAAATCTTTTATGTTTCTCGGTGAGGTAGATTATGTATTTCATCTAAAACTCTGAAATTGAATGCCTTTTAATTCAATGATTTTAGATGTGTATGCATAAAAATGTCGCCGCCCAAATGACTTTTAGCAGCTTAATGAGTTATTACCATAATTAAACTGGACATGCCCAAAACTAGATTCCCTTTATTGTGCCCCTGTCAATCATTTACTTTTGCGGGTTTTTTTTCCTGTAATGAATTCCTCCTCCATTAATCATTCACGGCTCTCTGCTCTGCCAAAACTGATCTGTCTTCTTGTCTCCCTTCCTCTTTCATCAAGCATATACATTCCCTTCATTTTTTCTTTTCTTTTCATGTACAGTGCCCCTTTTTTACCTTTTAATCACACCATCCACATCTACAGCATTCAAACTCATTTTACATTTTATGTACTCCTTCTCAAACCACCAGTCCTCTTTTTTCACTCTTCTCCTCTTATGAATACAGCTTACTGGTTTGATTTACATCACCTTCTGAAGAGATGTAAATCACACCCTTTCAGTTAGATTCTAGGCATGGATAACCATTGTCTTGACATTTGTCTAGCTCTGCATTAGAAAAACTAGAGAAACCTTCATTTTTCTCAATGCATTACCATACTATGAGAAGTTTCTATTGGTCAGCAAACTTTATCCCCCACTCTTTCTCTTGCTCTGCCCTATACCAGATGCTCTGTACCTGGTTTCAGAAAAGCTGGAGGGACCATTTAACATTGAGCTTGCAGCAGACTCCATCTCTGTAAAAGTATCGGAGGCCATTATGCATATGCAGGAAAACAGTGTCAGCATCTCCAGTAAGGTAAGAAAGAGGGCACAAGCAGATGATGACCTAAAATGGAAACTAACATGTTTTTTTAAGTTGTTTTCCTGTAATTTGACATCTGAGCTGTTCAACGAAAACATTTTACTGAACCTTTGAAGGTGCATAAAAGTAATCATCTGCTGTTCTCAATAATCCACTCCTACATATAAAAGCTATAATCTTGATGATTATTTAATTTTAATGTAGAAAATGACAGGAATTGTGCGCAGAACATTAAACCTAACTGTAGGATTAGATCTGCCAGAGAGATGACCACATCTGGTGAGAAACCGAGATGTTCCTGGATTGTGATGTGAAAAAAAAAAAAGGAAATTTTTTTTTCTAAAGGCCATTTTGTATGACTCAAGAACCTCATTAACATCACACTGAGCTTTTTAATGGTGCCATATTGAATCAGTCCTTGCTGCAGCTGTCAAAAAGAGCAAGAACTACCTTGCAGCTTTTCTGAATATGCTTTTTTTGTTTTAGATATATAAAACAAAAAAGTGGGTGTGTGTTTTGTTGTTTACCTCAGGTTTTTCAAGGTTGTGGAAACCCAAGGCCAGCTCCAGCCCGGTCCAAGCGCTCACCCAAAGAACCAGGGGGCAACAGGAGGCCCTTCCGCACCTACACCCCTGAGGAGAAACCCACCACTGCTGCAGGCACCAACCTGGACCGACTGGTGAGGAACAAACAGCTGCTTAACCTTAATAACACTAAACTCTCCAGAGTTAACCATCTAATGACCTCTTTTCCTGAGCTGCTGAGAATACAATGGACTTTTAGTTGTTGTTTTTTTTAATTAAATATGACACTAATAAGAGAAGAGTGAAGAAACAAAACTCAAATAAAAAGGTCGGAAAACCTAATCAATAGACTAAAACCCTCTGTGTTCATCATGAGTCACACCTTTTACACCTTTTTATTTAGATGTGTTAAGTTAATGTGCAACAGGATAGAGATACAGCTGAGCAAATAGTGAGCAAAAGAGGACTGAAATAAGTCCAATCCTGTCCATCGGTGACTTGAGTGGTCTTGCAATATAGAAGCTCTCGAAAAAATATCAGATATCAAGAGTAGAGAGGGAGGAAGAGCATAAAGCATTTTCATCTATTTATAAGACCAAAAATATGTGTACTTTAAGGGCTGACCTAGACGCAGTGTCATGTCAGATTTTCACTTTAGCCAGTTTCAGCACCACAGCTTCCAGACACTTCCTCTAGCCAGGCATATAAATACAGATACTTTAAAACCAGGTCTGACTCATAATAAATTTCCTTCCACCTCCACACAGGTTACTGAGCTGAAGGAAAGACTGCGGCCCATGCGAGGCTTCTGGGTGTCCCTCCCACACACCATCTGCAACGATGAGAAGATGGCTGCCGACGTCACTAATGAGGACCGCTGCTGGAATGGGCAGACTCGGGGGAGGTGAGCAAGATCAGAGCAAAAAAGCTGGAGGTGGGGGGGGGTCAGATCGAGGGAGTGACAGTGTAGAGGTGGAAGGATGCAACAGATGGAACTAAGTTTATTTAATTTAGCCATCACCAGTCACCCACATGGTCTTTGCGTGGGTCTGCTTGCCTTTATGCACACAAACACAGCTGACACTATACACTGTAGAGTCCTGTGTGTTTGTGTAAAAGAGGCAAATCTAGAAAGAGGCAAAACAAGTCTGCACGATGGCGTCTGTGATGTTGCAGCTGCATTAGAGCAGTTTATATAAAAATACACCCACGTTTTCTGTTTTAATCTCAAAGTGGGACTGAAGCCAATATCAAATATTATACTGCCGTCATTAAATTAGTCAAAAGTAATTACATTTATCACACTAGTGGGGCAGAAATAAAGACACTATTAAGCACCAATGTGATGGCAGAAAGAGGGGTTTATTTATTTATTTACAAGCTTTTACACAAGCTTTTGGCTCGACAGCAGTTTGTCAAATACAAGATAAGTGTGAAGTTCCCTTGTATCTTATATTCATGTGTAGACAGCCATACCCTGCATGTCTTCTTTGAAGCCTGAAGAAATATAATTCCTTATATGGTTATCACAAGTCCTGAGGCTATTAGATACTCCAAGGTTATTGGGTGCTGACTGGTATGCGATGTGTGCGATAGGATAAAGCACTTAGTATGTATGTTTGAGCGGTCATGTGACTAGAAAAGCACTATACAAGTGCAGTCCATTTACCATTTACAAGGATGTTACTGTGACAAATAGTTTATTTCCTTTACATTATTCATAATTATTCTTTGCCAAAATTGGTTAAATTGCAATTACCCTCTAGGATAAATAGAGTATTTTTCATTTCATTGAAATCATTTATCGAAAGCATCTCTTTTACAGATGTTCTTTGGACAATCTGATTTATAGTGCCCCAGTTTGTATTACACACGGGAAATTCAAGGATTTATACAAATTGCAACAAAAAAATTCAGTGCAGCTTATTCTCCGCTCTAAAGCTTTTATCCTGAAGGATAAAAGTTGAATAAAAAGTATCAATGTAATACTGGATGTGAAAAATTTAATTGCTGGTTTGAGTGACATCTAATGATAAAATTTAAGATTGCAGGCAAATAGCTCCTACCTCTTCATGACTGAATAACCGTCTGCAATCCATGTCAAAGAACTTCTGGACATTCAGAAGTCCCTGATTACAACATGCCCTCTCCAAATATACACATGCTGAGACAGAAA
>JBBBVU010000007.1:13590378-13609142 GCA_037177055.1 Atherinosoma microstoma | reverse complement strand
CAAATTGCAACAAAAAAAGTCAGTGCAGTTTATTCTCCGCTGTAAAGCTTTTATCCTGAAGGATAAAAGTTGAATAAAAAGTATCAATGTAATACTGGATGTGAAAAATTAAATTGCTGGTTTGAGTGACATCTAATGATAAAATGTAAGATTGCAAGCAGATAACTCCTACCTCTTCATGCCTTTTTATAAGCATGAGGGCCAAAAAATTACAGTGGCAGTACAGTGGCCCCCCCTAAATTGGCACTTTAGCGATGGTTTTGCCAGTTAACTTACATTAAAGTAACAAACATTGTTCAGTTTTATTCCTTAGATTTGCAGTACATTTTGAACTAAGCTGTTCTGTTGTCCTGAGTTGGGAATAAATGACTGAATAACCGTCTGCAATCCACGTCAAAGAACTTCTGGACATTCAGAAGTCCCTGATTACAACATGCCCTCTCCAAATATACACATGCTGAGACAGAAATTCTGCATATAGCACAGAAACGTTTTCTTATGAACATCAAATGATGTTTCTGTCAGTTTATACCCCAAATGTTAAAATAGCTTCTTAAAATGTTGTACAAATTGCATCAAATTTCAAATAAATCAATCTGATAGTTGCTAAGTCATTTTACTCTTAGTCAGTCATCAAATACAACAGGTTTAATCCTCTGGGTATCTTTAATGTCATTTATATTATTTATAGTGTTGTTTATATGATTTTATTAGTCCCTTCCACTCAAGGACATGATTAATGTAAAATATAGCGTGTGCATTAATGCTTCTTTGTGCGTGCTAAGGTACCTGCCAGATGTGACAGGTGATGGACTGGTTAGCCAGATCAACAACCCTGAGGTGGAGGTGGACATTGCCCGTCCAGATGTGAGAACCAGACAGCTGATTATGGAGTTAAGAGTGGTGACCAATAAACTGAAGCATGCTCAGAGTGGACAGGACATGGACTTTATGGACAGTGAGTGTTTCTGACTGTCAACATTTACAGCAGGTGTATATGTGAAAATGAGTTTGAGAAAATCCATAATATTTATCAGTATATAATCAAACGCCAGTTAAGAATGTGCTGAGGTTGCCTCCTGACACAACTACAACACCTAAGAATTTTTTTTCCTTGTTTTAGGTGAGGAGGGCAGTGGCTCAGGTGGTGGAGATTATGGTGAAAGGTACAATGATGACTGGCCAGGATATGGGCCTTACTCTCCACCTTACAGTAAACCCCCGCGTAATCCTGCGTCCAGTCCCGTAAAGCCTCCTCGAGGCCGAGACAGAAACGGGCCCAAGTGGAACAAAAACAACGGACATGGACGGGCTCGGTCTGCGGCCAGTTTGCACACCTTCTCCCTGGTTCCCCTGCTGTCTTTGCCTTTCATGGTCTCTGTGTCCCCCATGTGGAGATAGCTGGTTATTACTGTCCAGAGGTATAGAGGATTTTCTTTCATGCTGGAGTCTTTAAGCACATTATGAAGGGAGAAAAAAAAACACCATTCCATTTGAAAACACCAGCAACATAAAAACTAAATAATGAAAATGAAAAACAGGCTAATTTAGCAATAATCAATCTTTTTACTGCACTAAATAAATCAAAATGAATTAAAATTCCCATTTCCTAACCAACAAAAATAAACATTACTCAGTATTAATGGTTACAAACAAAACCTAATAAGCACAGCCATGTTTTTAGTGCCATTTTTGAGATTTTGACCGATGTGAGTTTGATGCTGAATGGTGAGCTCCACTGGAAGTCTTGAGAGAGAAATGTTTCTTTCAGGGAAAAAAAAAAAAACATCTCATGAAATTGGCAGTTTGGTTGGATGAATGAGCCGCAGCATGGTTTACTGGCCTGTGAGGCAGAAAATAGCTGTGGCAGTTAATACTGTCTGTTTGTTACTTTTCTCATGAAATTCAGTTCATACATATAATTTGGTTTTAGTCTGGCTGTAGTTTAAAACATTTTTTTTTTCCTTTTTTAAAAATCTTGTGTAATTGCTAGAATTTTAATTTACTCGCTCTATTAAATCTCATTAAAAAAAGGTAAAAAGAGATTTTTAAAACCAAACAAAGAGCTGAGTGTGAATGTAAAAGCTTAGACTTATTTGGGTTGCTTGTATGCAACATATTGATATTTTTTTATTTATATGTAATATATTCCTATAGTTCTTCGTTTTATCAGTTTGGAGGAAACATTTGAGTGTTTTTGATTTCTGCAAGTCACTTGTTTTTATCTTTCTCTGGAGGGGAAACAATAGGGGAAAAAAATCTATTTGTAAAGCTTTTCATTTAGTATTGTTCCCACACCAATATAATAACAGCTGCAGTTTCTTTTTCTGTTGTCATCCTTCTCAACCAGAGATAATGATGCATTATGTATGAAAATGTGCGTGTGCATGTATGATGGTTTTATATTATATATGTTCTGCTGTTAAGTTCTGAAATTTTGTTGAGAAGTTGGGATGTTTTTATTAATGTACTTTTCTACTTGTTGTACTTAATAGAAAAGAAATAATGCTCAAAAACTCAGCATGTTTACACGACAATATAAAACAAATTGTTAGTCTGACCAGCACCAGACTTTTAACATGGAAGTAAATGTACGAAATCTAAAAAAACCACAACTAAAATAATTGTGTCTTATGGGGTTTTGAAGGGTCCTACATTCCTGCAGAAAAGGACACCTGTCCTCGCTGTTACCTGCAGCTCTTCCTGTTTATCAATTGTAATACTTGCACAATGCATGGCATGTTACAAAAGTCGAGAGGGGTATGGCACCAAAGCACCTGCTGAGCCAGTTATTGGGGCATTCATTTTGTGACATCCATAATGGTATCCCATAGCATAACTCCATTACCCTTCCATGCATATGCTGGGACAATGATATTTGTCCAATTTTAAATGGCCAGGTCAAATTCTTAACCATAGCTCAAGTCAACTGTGTATGTGACTGTGCTGAGTGAGCTTTTATTGCGATATGGTGTGATGATTGATTACAGACACAAATTATGTCAAGAACTTTTAAATAGCATCTCTTAACTTTTTTTTGTTTTGTTTTGCTTTTTAAAAAAAAACATTTTCTTCTAATTTTTAATTGCTAAGTGTGCCTCGATAAACATGACATCAAAGAACATGAAGGTAAGAAAGTAAAGGGAAGGCTTTTGGTAAAAAAGGATTAGATCGACATACTGGTAGAAATGCTTAACTTGCAGAGTTAAATGATTTTTGGTTGTTTTTTTGTTTTTTTGGCTAGACTATGCTGGTTAGCTTAGCTAGCAGGATGTTCCTAAAAAGGAGCATGACATTTTGTGAAGTTATGTACTGGACTATTATTAGCAGGGGTAGTTGCCATGTAGTTTAGTCTAATCAGCCGAAACTCAGGCTCAAGTAGAAGTGCAACTTATAACCCCAAAGTTTCAACTTTTTTTTAATCTTCTTTTTAAAAACAAAACAAAACACTGTACTTAATGACAGCATGTTAAACTGTGTTTTTATGAACTGTAAATAAGCTCCATATTCTCCAGTTTCAAGCTACGCTAACTAGCTAGCTTGAGTTACAGCTACAACTGCTAAGCAACTTAAGCATATTTTCCAAAGTGTTGAACTTCTCCAGAAGGTGAATCTGTTCATAGGACCTTTAGAAGAGAAAAGAGGCAGATGATATCAAGGAATGTATAAACGCTGCAAAGTGACACTTCTGTTGAATAAGAAATTGTGAAATGCAACTTGTATAAAAAAAGAAATGTTGGAAAGGTTTTCATTGTAAAACACGCCCACTTTTGCCAAAAAATTGTTTTTAAAGGCACCCTTTTGAAAATGCTTTTTAAAGATATATTGCCACCAGCAGTCAGATATGGGTAGGCTATGCCAGTTTGAAATCAAAGCCTTCCAAGACGGTAGAAACAGTAACTCTCTCTACATCATTTTACCACACTCAGCATTACAGTATATTGCACAATCACAAATTTAAAAAGTGTTCCCTCGGTGTTCCAAATAATTCAGTGTTGTAATAATTTGCTGTTGATGGATAACAGGCAGCTAATTCAGTGGTGGCTGCAATATTTCCACAGAATTTCAGGAAACTACTTTGTCCCATTCCCTGTACTCTCACATTCCTTCATGGTGAAAGTATAGTGCAACTTTATATGTTGTAACTGGTTTTTTGGTATGAAATAAGTGTTTCTTTATTTGCTCCATTAAAGAACTGGAAAAACACTAACAGTTTATTTTTAGATGTTTATTATTTTTTTTTTTTACAAAGATAGCCAAAATAACAGTTAAAAAAAGTCAACATCTCACCTTTATGGCTTTTTTTTGTTTTAGTTTTTTATAGGCTATTTGAGTTAAAGCAGCAACATAAAGTATTTTGTGACATCTAGTGGTGAAGTTGCAGATTACAACCAAATCTATGTTCTGTCTCACCCACTGTCAATTTTGTCTTACAAACTAGTGTCGCAATATAAAAGGTCATCTCTAAATTCTTCACACTCCTCCTTACTAAAGTAATTACATGTTTATATCAAGCAAGTTCATCAACTGTGTCAATATAAAACATGGTGTATGTGATCCTGAGAAAAAGTTGAAGCCATGTAATCACCAGTTCCTGACATGCACATCAAACCTCATCAGCCCTTAAGGAGAGTCCACCCTGTCTTTGGACTTTCATCGTCTGGGAGCTTCTTGCTTTGATCAAAACAATGGATGCTTCCCCGCTGAAGAAAGATAAATATAAAACAGAGTCAGAACAAAATAAACTGTTCACTAAGGAAGTACATGTAAATATGGTGATAGAAAATAAATGATCATTGCACATTATGACAAGCCACACATACTACAGTCCACAATCAATAAAACTGAGAACTTCAGATGTTCCAAGCTTCAGTTCTTTCATAGCCAGGCAATCAATATAATGTGTTTCATACTTTTGCGTGTGTATTATATCAATTATTAATGATTTATTAGAATGACTTCACCATAAAAAGATTTTTAATTGTCAAAAACTGCTGTAAAACTCTACAATCCCTCCAAACTTGGAAGACACAAATACACAAACTTAATTTGCTGTTTTAGAAGTAGATTTTCATATTCAGTGATTCAGTGACCTTTGTCATGAAATGGCAATATAATGATTACTCAGTTTTCTCACCGCAGGCTCAACACAGCTTTTATGATTAAAGGCTTGTTTTATTTTCACTTACCTTCCAAACCAAGAGGCCAAAAAACAGCAACAACAGAAGCGCTGCAATGACTGTCAGGAAGATTATCCACCATGCTACTTTGGTTAAGAAACCAACCTTTTTCTCAAGGAACACTGTCAGCTTTACCTGTGGATGAGGAAATAATATGTAGAGACTCAAAATCACAAACCAAGGTGCCCGGAAGAATTTATGTTACATTGTTAAATGTAGTTATTTGGAACTTGCCTGAGTCCTGGGGTTTCCTTGTTTAAATCCAATATTCTCCGGAGAGTTGGTTAGACTGAGAGCAGCCTCTATGACAATGTTAATGTAGTTCAAAGAGCTGTAATCCTAATATGATATGAAAAATAATAAATTAATGGGATGAGCACAAGTGATGAAGAAACTGACAGAGTGAGCCACAAAGCTGAACATCCATGTTAATATCTTATAAAAGTAAAACCTTAAAACTACAGTAAATTGTATTTTCATCACCCCAAATTATTATCTTTTCCTTTCAGATCACTTGCACATGGGCATGGACTCAAGAAAAACTAGTTATGGTACAATACAATGTCAGTTTGTTGGTCAGATAGATAAATAATGTACTCAAACTCCTTAAACTAAAGTCAATGGGAGTTTTGAGAAGTCATCAAAGAAAATAAGACATTTAAAAAAATCTGCCATTAAAAACATTATTACATGTTTTCCCAATCGTACACACACACAAATGAAACTTTACAGACAATACTGCAAAAAGTGAGAACCTCATTTAACAACAAAATGACTCCAAACTGCTAAACCCTATGCACAATTCTAGTGTTCTCACATGAATATATTTGTAAATCACTATTTTTCTAAACGCCAAACACAAACTCCATCAATTTGCACATTTTGTTCACCAATGAACACATGCCTACAAAATGCAACACACTGATTATTAGTCTTACTCATTTTACACTTGTAAAAAAGCAGAAAAGCAAGAGGAGGCCTGTGGGTGGTGGAGATCATTCAGGATGAGGAAGAGGAAGGCAAAGGCAAGCAAATATATCTAATGCGCAGGACCAGAGGAGATGCAATATTTCATTGCTTTTTTTGTCAAGTCCAGTTGCATGTCTTTGCCTCGCAGCAACAAATACAGTAAATAGTTTTTTGTTACAATTTTGTATCTGATTTATGTATTTTTCATGTGAAATTAGTAGTTTTTCAACATTCACACTACTAGTCAAAACTTTGGACACTCTTTCCCATTGGATTTAATGGTAAAGTGTATCCAAACTTTTGACTGGTAGTGTATACTGTAAAATAACCTTTGTGTTACATGTACATGTAGTACATTAAATGCTATTCTGAGGCAAAAAATCATACACTTCATTAAAATAGCAAAAACAAAATAAATTTTCACACAAAAGTACATGCCCTCATGAAGCCAAAACATCTATAAACAACTCTGATGGTAATATTTTGAATTTATTCAATTAGTGTTTATTTGATGTATTGTCAGACAAAAACATGAAATAGCTGTATGTATTATTCTGGTGGAAGGAATCAATTTTGAGAAGAGAGAATGTGGTTTTCAGTGTTATGGTTCATTTTGCAAGAGATTTGTGAAGTCTTAATAACATAGATAACTTATTTTGGGATTTTGCTTTGAGCATTGAGAAACTGAGCTGCAGTTTCTGGAGATGTGCTTAAATGCTTGGGGAAAAACTGTAATATGTATGGTGTGGGGTCATGGGTAACCCTCAGTTTAACTTTCCAGAACTGTTGTATTTCTATTATGAATCAAACACCTCTTCCAAAGTTGTGTTCCAAAGGCGTGAATGCAGAACCATCAGTGCAGTACTATCCAGGCCCAGCAGAGGGCAGCGTATCTCCACACAACTGAGTCCATCTGAGCAGGTCTGAAAGGGAAGACAATAGGCCCGAGACAAAATACACATGAGGGATTTGAGAATAACATCTGTACAGCATAATGCTATGATTACACTGTTCAGCTTCATGATTTCTTACCAAAGTTTTGTATGTTCTTGTTGGGAGAAGTGTAAAGTCATCAGTAGAGAGAGCTTCAAATCCAGCTTCACGTCTTTGCCTTGAGGGAGCATCCGAACCCTTGAGTCCAGATATGAACATGTTAGAGGTTTATAAACATTGGTCAATTTTTAAGGAATTGTGGTAAAATTGGAATAATTTATACCTTTACATGTCTGAGTGGATTGACCTCATTCACAGGTGAACAGGGGACAGAATGTACACCTGTGTTGCTAACATGAGTCAAGTACAGGAGCCATTTTCCTACAGAGTCCTTCTTTGGCCAGAAGATGTTTAATGATGCGTTTGTAAAAGACCTCAGTGGCCTTCCTAAATTTGTTATCTGTGTAAGGAAATACAATGTAAGGTGGACCTATGTTTGAACAAGATACAGTATAATCTTGCTGTTAAATGCATCTCAAAACCAAATAAAAGCAAACATTAGCTCACCTTGAATTCAAATTGAACTGATGGTCCTATTTCATCTATTGATTTAATAGCACTTTTACCCTTCAGGTTTTCACCAAGTGAGACCTGGGAAGGCTTGGCAAACCTGAGCCATAAAAACAAAACATTATCAGTAATCATTTCAGTCAATTTATCCAAACAGCCCCCAAGTAATATCTGCATGATAAACAAGAAAGACAGCAGGTAGTACCCACCCATGTATTTGCAACCTCAACTCAAAAACCACTTTGGCTAATACCTCAACTGGTTGTATATCCTGCACGCTTGTCCTACATCACAGGAATAACAGAACATAATTATCCATACACGTTTAAGGTCCTATAATCAACGACTAGTGGAAATTTCTGTACTGATCAGCCTACATACGTTTCAAGTTGCAAAGTGACGTTTACATCTTTTGTACTTAACGAGATGCCGGAGGTTGTGAGTATGACATAAAAGGTCACCTGGAGGGAGTAAAATAATCAGTCATTCAGTGCAAATGGTAACACCCACATGGAAGAAACCAAGCAACACCTCTCACCTCAGCATCTCTTTGGAGTGGATTTCCCAGTTCACAGTCTATTAGTGTTCCATTGTCATTGGCTAAACAACTCACTTGTGTTTCCTATGGGTTCAGACACTCACATAAAAATGTGGTATAAATATGCAAAGTGTACCAGAGTACAATTCTTTCACAGCTGTTTGTACTCACAGCTGTTCCACTGTGGACTACAGAGGAGTAGCGCAACGTGTCTGGAAGCATAATGACTGAGTGACTCTGATGTGCATCGTCCCCGTTTCTGTTCGTTACAGTGATCTCCAGGGCTATGTCTTTATCAGAAGGAGTGATGACTGCAACACCATCCTCCCTAGGGAGTGATATTAATCACAGATGAGAGAGCGGTTTGGGTGGAAGGGGTTAGTATTTAATCAAAAACTCTGTTTTTGGATTTGGATATTTCTGTTTACCTGACCAGTGATTTGAAAACATCTTGACCATTTTTTGTCTCTTTGGAGCAGAACTTGTGCTGGAACTGCAGGTTACTTTGGCAGATGTTGTCACTGCCACAGCCCTCATTTATTAGAGTTATCTTTATTTAAAAAAAAAAAAAAGGTTACAAAAATTGTTTCCTTTCTACATGTTCAAATTTCTTTTAAAAACAAGTTTCTAAAATGAATTAGCATGGTTATAATGTATAGAAATGAACACACTGAGAGTCATACCTCTGACACAGTGGTCTTCTGTTGGTAAAGGTTGAGGACGGGAGTGATGTTGGACACATCTGTACTTGCACTGGTCGTCTCACTGAAGCTCCACAGAGACACAGTGACAGAGACGGGGATACTGCGCAGCCTGTCAGAGGTGTCTCTCTGGAACAGAAAAGCTTAATTTTGGTTCATTGTGACACTTTGGTGTATTTGGGGCTAAACTGCTATAACAATTGTTTGCTGAGCAGGTTTGATGTAAAGAATTTACCAAATGACAATATGTGTTACTGTATATGCTTCTCTGTGTTTCCTTTTGGGTATTATAACATTCAAAATGGGCCTTTAAAAAACAAAACAACAACTTATAACTGCTTGGCTTTATAAGTGTTTATACAGTACGTCTATTTAATGGACAGTTATTGTAATATTGTACCAGAAGTCGGAGCTTTGTTTTGGTACAGATTTGTCTCCCTTGTTCAGGCAGCTCCACTTTTCCTCGAGAAGACCCGAGGAAGTCAACTCTGGGCCTTGGTCTTCCGTCAGAATCAGCCTCAAAAGTGTAGTTGAGCACTGTGAATGACATTTACTGCTGAAATTAAAAGCATCATCAACCGATTAATTTCTATTGGGAACAGTATATTATTGATAATACTAGATTCAAGTCACCCAGGGCTACATAACATACAGCAACATTACTGCCTCTAATAGTGCCATTGCATACCAGGCTGCTTCTTTTCAAAATCAGCATTTAACAGTGTAACATCACTGTATGGGTATATGAAATGTATCCAGAAATGTAAGTGAAAAAGTGAAAAAACATTACATATTGTGTGAAGGAAAGTAAAAATAAAGTCAGGAAACTCACTCAATTTATGGTTAAAGGATGCTGGATGTGCTGTGTAGGTAAAGCAAGCTTGACCTGCAAAATAACTTGAAGTTTGTACAAAAATGTGTTGGATTAAAATTTCATGGGATCCGAGTAAGATCCAGTTACAATTTGAGGTTTTAATATCTCACCACGTCTGTTCATCACACCGTTCTTTTGTGATGTCTATTTGATTTGGTGTTATCTTGAGAGAGGTGCTGACAGTGATGACTGGCCGAGCTCTGTAACACAGGCAACACAAATTATACAGCTGCTTGTATAAAAAAACTATCTCAAACTGCTCTGTTTTTCTCTATTACACTGAAATGATAAAATTACCTGAAAACAAAAACAGAATCTGAGAGCGATCCAACGGCTAGATCCGGGTACTGATTGTCGTCCACGTCCAGGTTACCACTTAAAGAATATCCAAATAGAGTCACTGTCTTTGATCCTGGTGAGAGTACCTGAAGAAGGAGAAATGAAGAGATGATTATCTTTCTAAATTTATCTCTGAAGCCTGAATATTTCCAAGCAGAGATTTGAAGTGTTGATAAGAAAACACGCTTACCTGCGCAGCTTTTCTGTTTATACCGTCTGATGAGCCGCAGTAAAGGTATACCCGACCTGAACTGTCATATGGTGCCCCCACAGCAATATCTGTTAACAAAGTTAAAAACTCAAATCAGCGATAAAGACGGTAGTTTACTGTAAATTTAAACAAGGTTATTTTAAACAAAGGGAAAATGTTTTACTTCAAAAGCAATCATTTATTTATTTTTCATACAAATACACAACAATATACTATATGTTTCCTTTGTGTCCTTTAATTCAAGATTTCTTCAGCTTCTGTTAACCCTGAATGGTAGGCTACATGTTAGATTATATATTTTGATGTCATTACCTCCATAACCATCTTGATTTATGTCTCCTATATTTTCCACTGCAAGACCAAACATGGAGTCTTCATATCCATGAAGTGCGATGGGATCAATCTTCTCCCAGTTTTTTCCATTGGTGTTAATATAGATGAAGACTGCTCCCCCAAACACCCCATCTTTTACAAAGAACTCTGGTGCTCCTACAGCAAGATCGTCCCACCTGCGTCAAATGCACACAACGGATGTCAACACAACAGGCGTAATACAAAGAACAGAACCTTTTGCAAGCCTCTCTGGGCATGCTTTATATCTAGTTAAGACACTTGAGACAGTGCAGCTCCCAACATGGACTCCTGCCAGGCTGAAATAACCTATAGCTGATGCAAAATTATGAAAAAGTGAAAGGGTTGTGGCATAAACTGCAAAATGGTTATTACACAGAATATTGTTATGTTGGAACAATATTCATGACTTAAAAGAATATATACTCTGAGGAACGTGAATGTTCTTTATCATTTTAGCTTCAATCTGCTGTGTGAATTTGGACATTTCTTATCACACACTGCAAAAACCTAAAACCTTACTTTTATGGACAGGATTTCTGGGGATAACCAGGACATTCAAGGGTTCCGGTTTGGTCACAGGATTGGGCCTCAGCTTTTTTGCAGCTGATCTGGTCCTGTTTGCTTCAGTCAGTGACCTTCAACCCTCCCTGGAATGACTCCTGGCCAAGTGTGAAGTGACCGGGATAAAGGCGCTTACATACTCCACCAGAAGCAAGAAATTTGTGCTCGTTGACGTCATTTTGTTCTTGCCGGACGTGTTTGAGGACACTTCTCGACGCATTGAGCTGGCAGAACTTTCTTCTCGTGGGGCTCTGAGAAGTATTGTGTGATTGGTCGGACATTTGAGGTGGGTGTAGATAACGTGGGAAAGCATGAAAGGGGACGTAGTCACTTCTGCATTTCCATTGATGCAAGGATTAATGGACAGCTTTGATCAACAGCTGGTCGAGGTGGTGAGAAAGTACAAACATGTATCGGCAAATAAAGACACTGATTCAGCCGTGTGCACAATCCTGCACTGTCACGGACGAAGTTTCAAGTGAAATAAAAGATAACCAGGTCAACCAGCTCATTGCCGATAAAGACACAGACGCCCTATCTCGGACAACACTTCTCGTGGAATATGAAATGCCCCAACGAAAACATACTTATTTCTTTTTCTTGTGGCCTCGAGAAGAATCAGGGAAGACCCAGGACACAGAGGGGCTATGTCTCTTGGCTGGCCTGGGAGTGCGTCAGGAATCCCTGAATGAACTAGAAGAAGTGGCTGGGGAAGAGTACATCTGGGCTTCTCTGCTTAAACTGCTAGCCCCCCCCCCCATGATTAGACCTAAGATAAGCAGTAGAAGATGTATGTATGTATGTATGTATGTATGTATGTATGTATGTATGTATGTATGTATGTATAGATGGCATTTATTTAGTAACTTTACCCATCCCCATTGAGATCCACCACTGCCACATCATAGCCAAAGGAAGAAGCCAGGCCTGGCCCAGAAAGAACCAGCTTCACGGACAAATTTCTCTTTGCCTCAGGGTCTGCCTTTAGGAATGCCACCTGGCCGCTGTAGCCTCCTCGTGGTGCTCCTGATACGACTGTCAGCTCACCTTTCTTGATCAGAGCCATTCCCGAGTCTAAAGAGAAACCTGCAGATATGAAAAGAAACTTCTTGACTGGATAGTCCTACTTTGTAACAGAGTTTTAATCTTTGTCACATCTTTATATTAGTATCTAAATGTTCATTATATTTGATAAACGAGATTTTAGTATAAATGAAAAAAACTATCTCCTACTATCCAGGAAACTGACCCAGGTAGCTATTTCTCTGGAGAGGAATGAGTTTCTGGTTAAACTGGTCTATATTTCCAGTTTCACGAGGATCTTCGCTGGTGATGTTCAGATTATCCAAAACCTCCATTCGTACGATTCCTTTGAGAAGCATCACATACAAAACAACAAGAAGTGTGAAAACAAGAAAAAGAAATTGAAGATGTACAATAAACAGCAAATAATGCCATGTTTGAAATTGCATGTTTAAAAAAAATCATGCCATAATTGAAATCATTTAATGAGGTTACATACATGAAATAGAGTTTGTAAAAAGCAGGTTAACCTTCACCTTCATCTCTGTCACATTAACACTTAAAGGGATATGATTTATCATAGTCTATAATTTCATGTAATGTAGGTGTTAAGGGCATATGTACAACTTTAAAAGAAAGACTGCCATATCTATAATGTGAAGTATTGCCCCTATGCAGCAGGAAGTATCTATGATACAAGATTTCCACATTAGAGCAGACATAATTGTCAAATTCATTGTTTAACAAGCCACAAAAATGTGACCGTCATCCTCATAGATTTAGGCTTTTCTGGTTTCTTTAGCCTTGTTGCCTTGTTAAAACATAAAGCTCCTTTCCAGTTAGTTTCTCGTTAACAGGGTTAATTAATTGGAATATTACTGTACCTTTCCACTGATAAGCTCCTGGTGCCCCAAATAACAATGATTTGTTATCCTTGGCAAAAGATGCTCCATGACCCTGTTGACAGTATCCAAACCACTCATGGTCCTTTTGTCTTCTAGCTAGGTGTTCATTATCACAAACTACCCTTCGCCATGTCCTTTCTCCCTCCCCAACCTGAAGGTTGTCTCCCAACAGGTAGCATTGACCCGTCAACAGGTGAGGGGCATAAAGACTTGGGCTCCACTGCCGATATCGATGGGCACATGACTAAAAAGAAAGGACAACAAAGTAGCAATATTTACTACAGCTGTATCCTTTTTACTTTTGTGGAAGAAAGTTGCATGATTTCCTTACCATTACATCTTTACCAGGACCTTGACTTGTGACTCTTACTCCCATCCACTGGTTGTTAATGCCTTTACTATCAAGGAACTCTGAAAAATGAACAAATAAGACTCACTGTGATGCTGCATTGTCACAATAAGTTTAAGTAGGTGAACCCAAACCTTTAAAATCCTCTTTAGGTATATCTGTAAAAGGAACTTAACACAAAAGTAATTTCAGGGTAAAAACTACTTATTTTGCATGAAAATATTCAAGATGACCACTGTCTTGATACATCCTACTAGATGTTTACACCTAAACATGTCTAATGTTGTCTAATTTGACTAAACATCCAACTTTGTTAGAAGTTCAGTCTGCATAAAGGTTATGGCCTTTCTTCAATCCTTAGTCACTCTCCTTTGGGAATGAATAAATAAAAAGCTGTTGATGTTATAGACACCTAACTTGGAAAAGGGCTTCCATGCCTACCAGAGAGGTGTTCATACTGTGACAAAACATTTTCTACTTCTATAAATACACCTGCTCCTTTTATTTTAATCTGGGTCATACTTCTAAGAATAAGAATTCCCTCCTGACTGCCAACAACACACAAGTTCCTGTGATTCCTCTCATTAATCTAAATGGACGTCAACTAGAGGCAAATCAACTTTTATTCCCCATAAAAACACAAGATTTATTATCATGAGGTAGAAAGAGATTGGATAATTCTCAATAAGAGAATCTAAAGGCTGAATAGTTGCCACTAAACAAAGAGATAAACTCAAGGCCTTAAAGAATGACACATCAGCTGTTATCTAGAGTGCTGATAAAGAAGGCATGGTTGTGATATTAGATTGTTTTCTGTATAACCAAGAAGTACAGGGACAATGCTCTAATCTGGCGTTCGGTAAATAAAATGACTCATTATCCAACCACAAAAACAAAGCAATGATAACAACCTTTGTACTCTACTGGAATGAGAAGACATTACTAAACACTTTCATGAAGGTTGAATGATCATTCTGGCTTTTAACATTTTACTTAAAGTTCAGAAACTGATGAAATGATGAATCTCCATTCATCATGGGGATTCATATAATCTTATTTTCATTTCAGTCAAACAACTCAAAGGAATGTTCGGATATTATTGGAGTTTCACATCTAGCTACAATCCCATCTCTCTTTGTGCAAATTTTTAAATGTATCACAAACTGAATTTTTATATAAAAGAAAAACAAAAAATGTGGGGAAAAAATGCCATTATGTGTTATTCATTACTTGTATCCAGAAAAGGTTGTTATAGACTATTTGCTGCTACTACGGCGATCTTGATGTTAGACTGTTTTGTTTATTGATGTTTTTCCGTTGCTACATACTTACTGGGCACTTTATTAGGTACACCTGTTCAATTGCTTCATGACACAAATAACAATCAGTCAATCACATCGCAGCAACTCAATGCATTTAGGCATGTAGACATGGCCTAGACAGCTTGCTGAAAGTCAAATTGAGCATCAGAATGAGGAAGAAAGGGGATTTAAGTGACTTTGAATGTTGCATCGTTGGTGTCAGACTGGCTGATCTGAGAATTTCAGAAACTTCTGATCTACTGGGATTCCATCTGTATTGAGAATGCACTAAAAAGGATAAATATCCAATGAGCTGCAGTTGTGTGGATGAAAATGCCTTGCTAAGGTCAGAGATCAGAGGAGAATGGACATATTTTTTTGGAGATGACAAAAAACAACAGTAACTCAAATAATCACTTGTTATAACTCAAGGAATGCAGAATACCATCTCTGGGCACACAACACATCCAACCTTGAAGCAGACAGACTACAGCAGCAGAGGGCTACATCAGGTGCCACTCCTGTCAGCTATGAACAGGAAAATGAGGCCATTGGACAATAGAAGACTGGGAAAATGTTTTCTAGTCTGATGAATTTCAGCTGCCACATTCAGATGGTAGGGTCAGAATTGGTTGTAAACAACATTAAAGCATGGATCTATCCTGCCTTGTATCAGCAGTTTATACTAGTGGTTGTGGTGTAATGGTGTGGGGCACATTTTCTTGGAATACTTGGGGACCCTTAGTACCAACTGAGCATTGTTTAAATACCCCAGCCTACCTGAGTATTTTGGCTGACCATGGCCTTCCCTGTATTATCACAGTGTCCACATCTTCTGATGGATACTTCCAGCAGGATAGTGCATCATTTCATGAAACTAAAAAAATTTCCATCTGCTTTCTTGAACATAACAATGAGTTGACTGTACTGTAATGACCTCCACAGTCATCGGATCTCAACCCCAGAGCACCTTTGGGATATTGGTGGAACATGAGATTGTCATCAAGGATGTGAAGCCGACAAATCTGCAGCAACTGTGTGATGCTATCATGTCAATATGGACCAAAATCTTTAGGTTATGTTTGTAGCACCTTGTTGAATCTATGCCAAAAAGAATTAAGGCAGTTCTGAAGGGAAAAGGGCGTTTAATTGAGTAATAGCAAGGTGGACCTAATAAAGTGATGAATGAATGTCACAGTATATTTTGCTGTTATATTTTTCTAATATATTTCTAATATTCTTGTGTGTATATTTTTGTACTTATTACTTAAGATTGCTTTGCTATGTATTGTGAGGAAGGGCAGCTAACAGAATCTTATCCTGGAGATATTTGGTGCGCACAACAATCCATCTATGTCTCATCTTGTACTGCAACCTTTACTCTAAAAAATATTTAGTTTTCAAACCACACAGGGTCTCGCTCACACTTTGATGATGAAATTTGACTAAATTAAATGACAACTTGTCATTCAACACTATTTTCTAACTTGTAATAGTAAATTTGTCTTCCATTCATAATTTAAAGGCATACTACTTAACTTTTGCCCTTTTTCTCAGTGACCCCCTATCGATGGTTAATTTAGCATCCATCTTGCATCCTACCTGTGAGCTCTCTCCAGACAGTAAAAAACTGTCTTATCTTGACTCTTATTTAATCTCTTGCTCTGTCTCCTGCTCTCTTTGGTTTCCTTTCTTCCTCAGATAATGACTTCTAAGGTTTTTTGCTGAAATCGCCACAGTGCACTTTCAAAACTGCCAGTTTGTATACGTCTGCTTGCTGATATGTAACACATGCACAAAGCGAAACTCAGCACTCGGCTGTGACGGCTCCAGAAATGCATATAATAGATCTCAGTGTGCCATTAAAACGAGTCTGGAAAGCAGAGTTTTAGCGTCAAAGGGTTTTGGAGTGGGTCTTTAAATAAACTTAGTGAGTGACCTTAACTTTAGTGGACTGATCCATGCATTTATAACTTTATCATAAGAGTCAGAGAATCTGAGGGTTTGTGAGAAATCAGGAAAAAACAACTTCTGTAGCTTATGATTTTCTTTTGTTGTTGTTGAGCAACATTGAAATAAAGGATTTTAAAAGTGTATAAGAGAAATTCTATAACACAGAAATCTGAAACATTTTAAGAGGAGCATTAACAATTTAAACAGTATGTAAACAAACCATTTCCAAACTCAATGGGCTGGCAGCGCTCAGTTGTTGTAGAAAGATCACACCAGTAAACCACGCCAGTAACGTTCAATTGATTCTGGTGTTTTGCACGTGGAGCTCCAACAAGCAGTCTGATAGAAGGGTAGTAAAATAAAAACAATATATAAAAATATATGATTGATTTAACTAAAATTTAATTGAACAACTTTGTTTTCCACTCACAGGTTCCTCTTGGTAGGGCTCAGCTGCTGGTGGAAAGCAACAGAAAATCCAAAGAGAGTGCCTGGATCTCCTTTTCTCAGCAGTACATTCTGGGTGTCCAGGTTGAAAGCTTCAACAGTAAGGATCAGAAAAAACCAGACAGTGCACAAGTGCACAACGAGCCATTGCTTTGCCATGATTCTGTACATGTTGTGCTCTCAGGGAAGTAAATCTTCATTAAAAAGGGATTGGCTCCAGTAGGTCCTTACAAGCTATTGGTGTAGACAAAGAGAAACAAGGTGTGGTGACAAGGAATTTATCTTCACGGTGACAAACTGCACTCTTCAACTTTATGGTTTAAGACCTTAGTTAATATTAACCAACTTCTGTTTTGAAGAAAGTCAGATGTGGGATACACCCTCTGAGCATGAGTTGTTTTTTGTATGGTGTTGAGAGTTGATCATGGCTGAATATTTAGAAATTTAGATTAGGGCATGTTTGTCCTTTCACTGGCTCTGCAGAAAGCAATGCAAGTATCAAAGTAATGAAAATATGTATGTTTTTAGTTGTATATACTGAGAGCACATCCATGTTAATTCAATGACAGCTTGTTAATCAACACTATTTTCTAACTTATAATAGTACATTTGTCTTCCATTTATCATTCAAATAAACTAGATCATTTGAATTTGAATTTTTTTTTCTATAACTATTTAAACTTTCATTATGCTCTGACAGAAATTCATGAGTCAGACCTATGCATGTACTGTATGTATGTCTAAAAACAACAAGAAGAATCTATTTCCTTCAGCGCCTCCTAGTGCTGCCAATGCAATTTGCAAGAATCCAGTGAGCCTAACACAAAACAAAGTCATGGCCACTTGTACAGTTGCTGTGGTTACTAATCTGTGTGCCTAACAGTCTCCTATATGGGGGAAGAACTTGGAAGAACTAAAGGAAAACAGAGAAAGAGGGATGTGCTTATTGTATTTGTAAAAGTGACTAGAAAACTACTACTACTTTTAACAGTAAATAAGTTCAGTGGTTTAGATTAAAAAGATTATGCCTTCTACCCATACCTATTAAATTCCTATCAGCATAGACAGATGGGACCATTGGAGTATGCATGTGCATGTGTGAGGTTCTCTGTTGACAATCTTTCCCTTTTTCTGTGATTGTGTGAACTTTTCTACTGAATAGATTTGTAGCATAGATGTGTAAATATCTCTTTCTGTAGACGATAGTCTACAAACGCAAACTAAAGTAAGCTCCATGGTTCCCACAGTTAGCTGCACATGTATCTGCAAATGTATATAATTGGATCATAATCAAGTTTAGTTTTGAATGGCATTACAATTTCCTCAAAGTTTGTCAATATAGTTCATGAAAAAATCCATCCTACTCAATGTTAGCGTTGTGTAGGTAAATAACCATATTAGCATCTGTTGACGTATAAAAAATGCTTTGAGTTGGGGAGGGGGATGCCAAAGACATCATTATTCAAATGCAACAAAGGGAATTATACACACACACACACACACACACACACACACACACACACACACACACACACACACACACACACACACACACA
>JBBBVU010000007.1:13528884-13541133 GCA_037177055.1 Atherinosoma microstoma | reverse complement strand
TGTCAGCATTCCATATTCCACCAGTCATCTTCATCTTTCTACTGAGGTGTTCGGCAAGGATCTCATTATATCCTCCGAAGAAGCCAGGAGCCCGAACCTGACATTTCCAGTGAACCTGCCTGTCTAAATAAAGCTTTATTTACCTGATCCTGAGGTCTCTGACATCTTTGTGGGTCCCATCTGCTAAGCCGTTACATCTGTATGTTTATTTTAACCATTATACTGAAGACACCCACAACCTTCACATTAGCACCGTGGACATTCCATGCAACAGACATTAAATATTACTCACTATTTGAGGTCCTGTCACATACAATAATACTGTGATGATACAGCTGTTGTGGCCTGTATCAGGAGTGGTAGAAGCAGGAGTACCAAGACCTTGATGGTGTCTTCAGGTATTTGTGCAGCAAGTCCTGTCTCTACCTGAACACAGCCAAAACCAAGGAGATGGTGGTTGATTTGGGGAAGGAAGACACTGCACCATCAAACAATCTCCATACAGGGGGAGGTCATTTTGTGGTGTACAGGTACAAATACCTGGGGTCCACATGGATGGTAAATGGATTAGTCTTCTAACATGACGCCCTCTATAAGCAGGAGCTGCTGCTCTGTTGCTTCCTGAAGATGACCTGAATTTGGTCAAACATACACTCACACACATCTCACCTCTGTCCCAAAAGCATTTGACTGTAGAGGAATATTTAGAATTCATTAAACTTTATGTATTCAATTATTTACTGGATTTTTGACAAATATTGTTGACTCAAAAGCTGTCATTTCATCATCTGAACTTCACATGCACAACAATGCGACAGTAGCTCAGATCTGGGAAAAAAATACTCAACACAAAAATGTAATGTGACATCAGAACTAAATAGTTGTCTGGACAACCTGCAAAACAGGCATGTTTGACAAAGGATACAAGAAACCTTCTACTGCACAGTAGCCAAAGTATCATCCCAACATAGAAGTCTGGGACAAACAACAGACTTCCTAGATATATCTGATAGGCCAAACTGAGTAAAGTAGAACAAAGGCCCTGGTTCAGACAGATAACCGATAAGTCAATTATCTTTCACTGTGTGACTTGTGGGAAGGGTGGATGATTCAACTCTGACCACAAGTAAGTCCTTTATTACGTCACTTTCAAAGCCATGCACATTAAGTCCAGACCCCTTAACTCTAGCCAGTCAAACATACTTGCATTTTGATGTAGAAAAACTTGCACACTTCACCAAAGAGGCTCTATTGTTAAGAGTAGCCAGACAAAATAAGTTTATTTTTCTTTCACTCATATATCCTGTTGGTAATTTCTTTAAGGTACTTGGGGTTTGAATATGCCTTCTGGTGCTACTTGGACACGTCTTCAGTGAAGAACCCGGGGTCATGGGGTGTTTTAAGTCTTTCCTCTTACTCTCAGCCGGGCGACCCAGCCAGGGATGATCGGTCCACAGCTTGTGTCCAAGTGGCATGTTGGTCATAATGTACATTCATAAAATGTTAATATCTTTTATCTCAGTGAGGGGAAATGAATGCCTGTGCCTCCAGTTTTAAGACTCTCCATGTTAGGCTTACCATGACATTTTACTCTTTTCAGCCAGTCATCGTCATCACAATGTAGTTGTTTCACCACATCCCAAAAGTCCTGTATTGAATTGAGATCTGGTTCTGTAAAGGCCATTGGAGAACATTGAGCTCATTGTGATGTTTAGAAAATAGTTTGAGATGATTTCATCTTTGACATGCTGTTATGAGCCAGATCAGCTAACATAAAATAAAAGATGCCAAGATGTAAAATGGAGTAACAGGGAATTTATTGTCCAAAGTGGTGGTCCGAATTCAAGAACAAACAGAAACAAATAGGAGTAATGGTCAGATTGTACTACTCAAATCAATGAAATACATAAAATAGAAATGTCTAACTGTTAAGAAATAAACAAATTAACTAATTAATTCCAAAACAAAGAAAAATACTTGGCTGACTCCACTAACTACAAAACTAAGAAGCTTCCTTGAGGTGACCCTTTCATGTCCCTGTAATAGTAAAATATCCACTGTATATGCTGTATACTTCTATGTGTTGATGAACTAACCTGAACTAAACTAATGACAGGATGACAGAGCTTTTATATCCGGGATGCAGCAGAGGCAACAGCAATTGGTCCAGAATTAGGAGAACCGGCAAACCAGGTAGTAGGTGCAGAGGGTGTTGAGCCAATCTAAATGAAACATGGTGATTTACGTACAACAGTAAATGATTAGGACAAGTGGTGATATCTGTAATACATGATACGTTATCCTGCTAGAATTAGCCACCAGAAGATGGTAACAATTTTCAGGTAGGTTGTGACATTCAAATTCTACAAAATTTTTTGATAAGGGGCCCAAAGTGTGCCAATAAAATATCCCTCACATCATTATACATCCACCACCAACCTGAAAGGTTGACACAAGGCAGGATGGATCCATGCTTTCATGTAGTTTACACACAGAGAGCAACTTTCGGGTGAACGTGTTCAATGCTTCTCTTGATATCATGCAGCAACTGTCCCAAAGATTCACCAGCTTAAATGGAACCGTGAATGTGTTTGAGGCATTTCACCCCAACACTCTGCTGCAAGCAGGAGATGAGGAGTTACACCAAGCTGCCCGGTGGCTTAGTGAGCAGCACTACAGTCGGGACATCAGCTTCCCTGGCCAGCTGCTTTGTTTTAGAACCTCTTTTGGGGACCAGATAACAAAGCGAAAGTCTGTTGCGGATCTGGCAAAAATGCTTCTTGTCAACCACCCAGTAGTAACTTCTACATTCAGTGAGGTTTGCACCACCCTCCTTTTATTTTTGACTCTTCCCGTCACCGTTGCAACCTCTGAGCGCTCATTCTCCAAGTTAAAACTCATTAAAAACCACTTTCCCATTGCTGACCTGCCTCCGACCATTGCCTTCCTGTATCAGTCCCGATCTGAATTTGAACCCAGCCCTCTTCAGAACTGTTTTCCAGGACATCGGCCTTCAGTAGTGAGTTTTGGTGCAGAGCTCTCAATTTCCTTGGTGTTCCTCCCTGCTCTGCTGGTCCTGTGGTTAAGTGCTTAACACAGAGACCTGGGTTCAACTCCTGCTTCACTTTCAGAGAGATCCTTCTTAATAAAGACTGTAAAACTAAGAACCAGATTCTGTTGTGCTGCTATTGGGTCCACTCCACACCCGTTACACAAGTAGTTCTTTAAATATTTTCAGGATGGTAAAGGATCCTGCAGCATATTACTGTATCTGTGACTCCTTTGGTCCCACACCCCCTGCCAAATTCAGCATGGTAGAAAGAACATTTCATTTATCTTCAATATGATTTAACACTGAGACTGCAGCTGAAGTCTAGGACATAGTCTACGCTTAATGAAAACATAAAAAAAACCTTTTTAAAGGACATTGGAACCAATGTGGCAGTCTCATGGCTGCAACCACCATTTGGGAGGATCTACAACTCAAAGCAAAAGTGAAAATCTTTGACATTTTGGGACGTATGTCATTCTGGATTAAAAACATTCAGATTTGTGCTTATTCTTCTTTGATCTTTTATTTACAAAAAGGAAATACTCAGTGTTTTTACAAAGTACTTTGTTATAGTGGAGAATTGTGAGTACACTAATGAATAAAAAAAGAACTCAATCAGTCTGAAGATCTTGAGCCGATTGGTTTAAAGTCTGAAACCCAATGTGGAAAACTTAAAAGGGTTTGAAACTGTTGCTACTGTAATATATCGTGAATATAACTTGCAACCTGGATTCCAGAAAAGTTGTGACGATTTTAAAATCTGGAAAAAATGAAAATTGAAAGATATTCAAATCACATGAGCCAATATTTTTTTTCACAACAGAACATACATACCATAAGTGTCTAAAATGAGAAATTTGACAATTTTATGCACTAAATGAGCTCATGACAAATTTGATATGCTAGCTATAGCTCTCAAAATAGTTGACATGGGGCATATTTACCATGGTGTATCTCCTCTTGTGCATACAATTATAAAATGTCTCAGGGTTAGACATCTGTTATGTTATATATATTCTGTTCTGAATAAAATATTGGCTGATGTGATTCAAAGTTTTCACTTTGTTCAAATTTAAAGTGTCACAACTCTTCTGGAATTCAGGTTGTAATATCGATTGGAATCATGACAGTTTCCACATAATCATAACTAGAAAACAGTAATTATGAATTTCGAAGTCGTAATATTCTAGTAGATGTGTAACTGGTATACAGTACGATCACTGACAGTGTTTTTCTTTATTTTCTATCCGTATGTCTCATTAGGAGATTGTAAGGGTAATGAGTGAAAAAAAAACTTCACATAGAGCAGAAAAAGACCAGAGGGGCAGGAAATGACCTTTTGCTTGTGTACAGTGAAGTAACCAATCAGATGCATTTAATGCTTTGATCACACTTCCTTTTTCACTTATACATCAGCAAGTGTACGAGTGAAGGCAGTGTCAAGATGATTAGACTATGGGTTACATTGCTTCTTGTTCATCAAGGATGTAAGCTTTATCAAATGTTATTTGTCATTTATATGACTTCATGTCAACTTGATGGAGGATTATTAATTCAATTTTTACTTTGTTTTAATTTATAATCTATTTATACTTTATTATTTCATATGTTCGGTATTAACATGTTCTTTTTATTTCATGCAGACACGCTGGTTCCAGTGATATCAGTTCACCTTGGGGAACCTACAAACCTGACATGTACTTTGCCTAGAAAACAGTTGGAGATTAAAAGTCTTTCCTGGTACAAGCAGAGTGCAGGGGATACATTGAAACTCATTTCGATGCACCACAATTATGGAAGCCCCAAGTATGGACCAGAATTTTCTGCCTCAAGAATAAATACAACATACGAAGAGAAATATAGCAACCTGACCATTTTCAGGACAATTCGAGAAGATGAGGGAATGTATCACTGTTCAGTCATCGACTGGGCTGAGAATACTTGGAGTGGGACCTATTTGTCTTTAAAAGGTAATTCTGTCATGTATTTACTTTTGTTTTATATGTAAGGAAACTCCACTGTATTAATATTTTGTAACTGATTGATAATCAACCATGAAAAAAAATGTAGAGAAAGTCGGGTTTCCCTTTAAGACATAAATGGTACCAATATAGCGCTTTTCTAGTCACATGACCACCACCGCTTTGACGCTTCATAGCACATTCACCCATTCACACACACATTCATACAGCACTTATACTGGAACATACTGAGTGCTGCTATACTCATTCATACCTTGATGGGCACATCAGGAGGCAAGGTAGGGCTCAGTTATTACCCAAGGACACTTTGACATGTAGTCAGGGGGCCGGGAATTGAACTACCATCTTTCTGGTTGGCAGACAACTGCTCTTCCTCCTGAGCTACATCCGCTAAGCCGTGCATTATACACTATGCCACTACATAAGTTATTTATGAACTTTTTTTTTTTTCTCAAAATTTACTAATATGTTTTGTCTTAAGCAGGAAATGATGAGAGGACATCAAACTATACTGTTGTTCAGACTGTATCAGATCCAGTCCGTCCAGGAGACTCGGTGACTCTACAGTGTTCAGTACTCTCTGACTCTGAGGATGAGACGTGTCCAAAAGATCTCAGTGTGTTTTGGTTCAGAGCTGCATCAGAAAAATCTCATCCAGACATCATCTATACCGATGGAAAGAGACATAATGAATGTGACAAGAAATCTGATAAGAGGAGATGTGTGTATCACTCCTCCAAGAATATCAGCTCCTCTGATGATGGGACCTACTATTGTGCTGTGGCCACTTGTGGACAGTTTTTATTTGGAAATGAATCCAAACTGGAAATTGGTAGGACTTTCTGTTCAATTATGGAAATTATATACGCAACACGGTTGCCATCATGACTTGTTAATTAGACTTTTTCACTTTCACTTTTTTTTTTTCTTTTAGGGCAACCAGAAGGTTCTAAATTGGTCCAGGTGGTAATAATCTGCTTGGTCATTTCTGTGATTTTAAACATTTTTCTTATTTGTTACCGACTTCCAAGAGCAACATGTAAATCTAATGGTAAGTGTTTCTTAGGCAAACACTTTTATGGCACACTTAAGTAAAAGCAGCAATGTCCAATGAAAAAACAAACAAAAAAAAAGAGCCCATTTTTCTATTTTTTTAAAAACAATTATTCACATATTTAAATTGTCCTTGTCCTGTCTGCTTTTTTTGTTTCCGGAAATTTTTGTCTTTATTTAACGTTCGGGATAGAAGGCACCTCTTCACAGAGAAGACAAGCCGAGCTGAGCTGGAATGGAGATGATATTGTAAATACTGACATTTAATCACATAACTTGTTGATATTTTATTGATATTAACATGATTTGGTAATCCATCTTTTTATTTGCTGCACAGGCTGAAGGTGCAGGACAGGATCTGAACTATGCTGCGTTACGTTTCTCCGGAGGAAAAGTGATGAGAGGAAAGAAAAAGAAGAAAGAGTTGAGGACTGATGAAAGTGTTTATTCTCAGGTGAAATTCTGACTATGAATGTTTCTGTGGTATGATTAAAAAAAACAATGTTGTGTATCCAATTTGAATCTGCAATTTCATGTGCTTAAATTACAAATTAGACATGGGTTGTTTTTTTTAAGCCAAAGCATTTAAGCCAGTTTTTTTTGTTTTTAGTAGAATTCTCAAAAAATCTAAGAATTTACTAAATCTTTGTCTAATCATATTAGCTCTAAATAAGGAATTTGAAATCTTATAAAACCATTTGTACAGGCAAATGATTTAAACAAATGTCTCAAATGCTTTATGAACATTTTTGTATAGCTGCCCATCATAGGAGTTGACATGAATTTTCTCAGTCAATAAATAAAAAATGTTTAACACACAGAGATCTGAAGCTACAAGTAAACCACTAAAATGTGGCATTGCTGGAATCGTGTAAAAAACTAGGCTGGTTTTGAGAAAAGAAAGGGGGTTGAAGAGAATGTTACTGACAAAAGAGGAGGTGAGACATTTAAAAAAAGTAAATGCTGACAAATGTACTAAGATAAAGTTTAAAGAAAATATTGAATCGTATTAACTGAATATCTACATAGGTTTTGGGCATCATTTCAAATTTTCTCTTGAAATGGGATTTACTCCCTCACAATATAGAGGGGCTGAGATTCTCGTCCTGCTTCCTTTCTGTTCCCTTGATGGCTGAAATTCCCTCAGATATAATTCCCCCTGTGTTTAGAAGAAAGGCAGTTTCACACAGCTTTAAAATTCATACCATGGCTACTTATTACTTTTTAACACAGTGGTTACTAACTCCCCAAGGGGTCCCCAAAAGAACAAAGGGATCCGCAAAGCCTTGACCATTGAGCGCCATTATGATTGAAAAATTAAGACCATGTCCACACAGAGATGAGTTGAAGTGTGTTCACTAAAGTTTTTTAAATTATCTGGATTTCACTCCCATGGAACTGGCATTTTGGCAGCCTGAAAACCTGAACTTTTAAATGAGATCAAAGTGAATAAAATGGGCTCATCAAAATCTGCCATACAATATTTTAACACATGTATCCTTTAAGAAATATATGATAAAAAAATAAAGACACTTACAAGGTTACAACTTATGCATCCAATCAAATTTCATCCATGTACTGGGATTTAGGAGGACAGTGAGCAGGTGGAGCTATAGTGGAGCACTTCATGTCTATCCTGATCATTTAGATTTTTCCTGCAACATTTAATGAATAAACTGTATGAGAAAAACTACAGAGCAGGTTTTGTCCTTTTTATTCTTTCTTCTTTTTTTTTTTTAAAGTAAGGCCATTATAACCTTGGCTTAATCAAAAGACATAACTCAGGCAGAATACATACTTATTGTGTGAATCTCACCATGAAAAACCAAGCATTCTTCCAAGCCAGGGGTAGTCCTAGCTTGTTTTATGTCCCCCCCTCCCGCAACTTTTTTGATTCATAGCCAATTTGGCTTGATTCGTAAAGTAATCTGCCAATCAGAATTTCCACAGCCCACATGTTTATCTGAGTAAAATAATCCTGATTATTCCTGCACTCAGCTTTTTAGTCACCAAAATGCAGGCAGGTGCTTTTGCTCAGGGGTGTCCAAAGTCGGTCCTCAAGGGCCCCAGGATTTCAATGTTTCCTGCTTCAACACACCTGACTCAAAATAAAAGGAAACAGCCTATGAAGCTCTGCATAATTGCTCATTAATTTGAGTCTGGTGTGTTGGAGCAGAGACACTTTAAAAACCTGCAGGATTCTGGCCCTTGAGGACCAGAGTTGGACACTCCTGCTTTAGCTCAATTGTGTCCATCATCTTGTTCTCTTGAAAGATATCACTTATTCAGCACCTGCATTAGTGGCTAATTTTTATTTTAACCCGAGCTGGGTTGGCGGGTGTTAACCCCTGGGTATAAATAGCCAAAACTTTCCTTGAATTAAATTTATTTGGAAGCAGTTTGTTTTTAATTGCATTGTGGCCTGCCTCCCTCCCCCTTTGTGCTTCTTCCAACACAGACTGCTGGTGACAGCGACTCTCTCAGCAGTAGCATGTGATGTGCAGCCTTTCTAGAAAAGGGAGCGCCCACGCCCGTATGTTGACGTAGAAATGAGCGGATATGAAACCTTTTCTTTTGCTCTCCTGCGTTCTTACATATTTTTCTCTTTTTCTTTCTTGTGCACGGTGCACCCCTTCACAGATGTGTCCTGGGCGCTTGTCCACATCACACATCCCAGGGTGACAGAGCTTTTACAGTTGCTGCTCTGAAGTTGTGGAGCAGTTTGCCACTCCACATTAGAGCTGCCCAGTCGGTTTCTGGTTTTAAGTCTTTGCTCAAGACCCACTTCTTTGTACTGACTTTAAAGTCGGGCTCGACATTTTTATTGCTTGCTTTTTATTCTAGTTTTATGTCCTTTTGTTTTTACTGATTGTTTTGTTTTACTGTGTAGTTCTTTTATTGTTCACCACTTTGGACAACTGGGGTTGTGGTAAATGTGCTATACAAATAAACTTGAGCTTTATCTTGAGCTATGAGTGACTTCAGCAGGAAGAAGTCATTATACAGAGTTGGGGAGGTCGTTGTGGTCACACCCTCCATCCTCTATACTGCCTTAAGCACAGCGCTGCTATAACAGTATCACCAAAGGACATTCACACTGAGATGATCAAAAGTTTCAGACCTAACTGAAAATGTGGTAGATGTTGAAGGGTGAACAAATAAGATACTGGAAAATAACACCAAATTAAATGAGATATGTGCAAAAATACAAAGGCTGCCTTAAAGAACTCATCCCTACAGTGTCAGAAGCACCTGACAATACAATACCTATTTTTGGAACAAGTGGATTTGGCTGCAAAAAATGACAAAACTCTGGTTTATCATGGGCAACTTTCAGGCAATTTAAGTCAAAACATGCTGGTCTGTTAATGTTCTGAGAGCATCAGTGACACGAAACCACAACACCCCTGGTTTGACTGCAGTTGAGGATGTGTGTAACAGCCACACATCATTGTTTCATAGTTCCTGTTTTGAGTTTTCATGGCTCGCTGTCTAATGAAGGCTAAAATGCCAGAAGTCAAACCATCGCAGTCAGCAGGACTCTTTATTTTTCTGTTTAGTTTTTTCAAACATGACCATATATTCAGTGTCAGTAAGCTAAAGTGTAACATTTCATTTCCATCTGTCTGCTAATAATGACAGAAGAAGTTTGTCAAATCTGTGTGTCTACAAGAACTTCTCAACACTGTAATGCTGATGCTTTGTGAGAAAAAATTGCATTTTCAGATTCTAATGTACATCAGAATCTGGGAATCAGAATTCTGTGCACAGTGCATCAAGAAGAGAACACATGCAGTATACACCTTTTATTTCTAAAAGGACACAAACTCTATGGTAGACACATCACACATATTAACTTTAGTTTAAACAATTGCTGAAATACAGCAAACATTTATCACAGGGTAAATCTAGGATATCTAATGAATTTTCTGCGAGAGTGACCCATTAATGATTCAAGATTCAAAATACTGGAAGAAAACACTTTGATATTTGTGAGAAGATGAAAAACTATTTTGTTGATTAACAGGTTGAGCAGAAACACATATTTGAAAGATCAGAATCTAAAGATATTTTATTGCATCACATTTCAGCATTGATATTCAAATGAGTCATTCATGATGATCCATGATGACACATTCTTCTAAAATGCAGTCTCTTTATTTCTATTCATTTATTTTTTTCCCATTATAGATTCTAAATGAAGATGCCGATCCCAAATCTGTTTTCCTATTTTATAATTAGATTATTTTCCAATGGTTTTTTCTTGAGATAATCATAAATGGAAAAAATGGTTCCAGAACAAAAGGTCAAGAAATATGACCCTTCCTGCTTCTTCTATGAATAAGATGCATTCACTCCCAAATTGATTTAAACATATAGACAGAACTTGTTTATGTCAAACTAATACATTGCATTCTAAGCTCAATATTATTTGATAAGATTGATTTTAAACTTATATGCAGTACTTCACCTGTTGACTTTTCTGACCACCACTGTGTTTCTGCAGCGCAGCAGCTGAAATATAACACAATGATAACAATAGAAGGATTGTGAATCATGTGATTTTGTTGCGATGAGTAACTTCTCTCACCCTCACGGCACAAATGAAGACACCTGTAGCAATCAGATTTGTAGCAGAGATAGAACCCACCAGGAAAATAACTGTGACCACATACTGGATCCTGAAGGGAAAGAGTGAAAACTCTAAATAAGTTTAAGAGCAAGATGGTTGGGGTCACATTCTAGAAAATTATTGTTAAACTTTCATGTAGAATTCACAAGCTGAAAAATATCTATGAAGCCTCAGAAGGATATCCAATTATAACATTACCTTCAACATCCAGTTTGGATCCATTTCCCAATAATCTTTTACATTGCCATGGTTGACCTCCACTAGTGGGCAGTGCTGAGTTCATAGTTAACTCCTAACTCCCGCAGTGCAACGTTAGTTTCAAATTCCGGTTGGCGACGGTAATGTGCCGCTATAAAGTGGTTTCTAACCACCCAACACGCCCTGAACACTGGCATAGCCTTATTTCAGAAGCTTGTGCAATTTCTACAGTTTTTGTTCTTGTCTTCATTCTTCTTCTGCGTTTTTTCTCCTCTCGTTCCTCTTGTTCTTCTCTGGTTTGTTTCTGCTCAGCACTGCCACCGTGGTTTCAGGAGGTATTACTCAGTCTTCTGCGTCAAGTGACGGATGTGCAAGGACCCTGAAAACGCACCAAATTACATGTGTAAACGATGCAGGAGATGGACAAAACTGTCCGTCTCCTGCATGTCTGCCTTCTGCCTCAAGCATAAATGGGCCTTTATCCTTGTTCTCATAAAAGAGCAGCTTTTGAGGCTCTGCAGGGATACAGGGATGCAGGGTATTATTTTTATCTAATGTTTATTATATTTATTTTATATCATATTTTTATTTGCCTCTTCCACTAATATCTCCATTTTCATTGGGTCGAATTTCATTTTGCTCTTTCTTCTCTCCAAACTCACCATGCTGCAAACCACAGAACATGCAAGGGTATCTCAAACTCATTTGACCTGCCACCATTTGTGAAATAACTCTTAGTAACTCACCCGCAAACCGTGGTTCAGCCACACACGCAAAATTCTAGGTTTCACGGACAAATGACTACACGCAAATTGGGACTTTAGTAGATCCGGCACAAAGTTGTTAGAAAAAGCTAAGTGAACTTAAAAAAGCAACCAGCTTCAAATCTTTTATGAGTGAACTTTAAAAGGTCGCGTCTTTAAGGACTGTACTTTGAAGCTAAAGGACGTTCTCACTGACATCTTAAATATCTCCTGGAGCCAAGCAGTTGTGCCCATATATTTATAATACCAGTCTAAAAGAGGCCCCTCCCATCCAGCCATAATGGCTATTGAACCTAGTACTGACATCCATCCTCATGAGGTGCTTCTGTCAGCCAGTCAAGTAGAACATCAAGTCCATCCTTCCCCCCTCAGACCCGTTTCAGTTTGCATACAGGTTAAAAAGGTCCATAAAGGATGCCATTTCCACTGCTCTGCATCCAACCCTCTCCCAAATAAACTTATGTGTAAATGCTGTCATTTTTTCTTTTTGTACACCTGTCTTGTCCAGCATTGTAGCAAGCAGAATGATTGTCTGGCTGCTGTTTTGTGCCGAGCAAATTTACTTTG
>JBBBVU010000007.1:13473636-13486872 GCA_037177055.1 Atherinosoma microstoma | reverse complement strand
TCATTTACACTGACAGTTCCAGCTGTGACAAACAAGAAGGAAGAAGATGTGTCTCGCGTCTGTCCAAAACTATTCAGGACCTCTCAGATGCTGGAAATTACTACTGTGCTGTGGTTGCATGTGGAGAGATCCTGTTTGGTGAAGGAACAAAAAGTGGATATAAGTAAGCATTCATTGAAATCATTCAGAGAAATTGATTGTCTTTTGCTGTTAATGAAGTTAGATACATCAAGCTATATACTCTGATTTTCTTTTCTTGCATATTTGCAGCAAAATACACTGGAATTGTTCTTAATGTTTACTGCCCTTACTGCTTATCAAGTTATTCATTCCTCTTAGAATAAATTACAGAAAAATATTATTTTTCCAATTCTGTTGGCAAGAAAACAGAACTTAGAAATTAGATTTTTTACAATTGCATGTTATTTTTAAATTTAACAGCAGTAACATGTTTCAGAAGTATCTGTGTTGTATCACCTCTTTTGTTAGCAGCACTGGGTGTTAAGTAACCAAGGAGATCAATTATTATACTGTTGTCCTGAAAGCAAAATTTCCTCAACATGTCTTGTATTCATCAATGTTTAAGAATTGGTGTAATTGTGTGTCATGCCTGCTGGGGGAAGCATGACCACAAGCACACCTGAGCCACATCCTGATCAGGAGGCACAGCTGAGGCTCATCTTCCTGATCTTCACCTGGGCTGATGTAGGGATGGATCTTCCTCCTATATGGTTCTAGGTTGTTGTGTAGCCAACTGTGGTAATGCATTTGGGACAACTTTGCAGTTTCCTAAATCCTTTTTTAAACAACAATCATTGCTACTTTGTTCTCTGTTTTCACTGTCTCTGATCTGCCTGGGCTTGTCTGACCGGGATCACAGAAAAGGAAAACGAATAATAAATATCATTCTGTTACTACAACTGCTCAGTATTAGAGTCTCTCATGCCTGGCGTGTGACATTGTGCTATTTCATTTGAGTAATTAATACTTTAATGCCTGACTCAATAGATAATTATGGGAAAATTCTAATTCTTTAAATCTGAAGTCTTAATTTGGCCCATTAACAAAATATTGGGAAAAGATTTTGTACATTGCATGTACATTACGTGACTATGTGAAATGGTAGGATTGTTGCAGTACAACACATTTCCAGGGGCAACATACAAGTTGATTAAATCAGGTGTTTGTGGAAGGGTTTTACCCTATGGTGATGCAGTGGGTTCAGAAACTGCATCAAATATATACATTAGCTATTGGAGGGTTAAGTAATAAAAGGATTAATAATGTAATGAAGGCTGTTTTTCTAATTGCTGCTTCATACACAAACACACGCGCGCGCACGTGTGTTGTACAATGCTCTGTATTGTTCGACTGGACTTTCAATTGACACGGTGCTTTTCCTGGCCACTCATCCTGACCTTAACCACCACAGCTAAATGCCTTACTCTGACCCTAAAACCAAAGCTTATCCCTCAAAAGTCACTTTGTATCCTTGGGGACAAAATCGCTGTTCACAGGAAGTCCCAATAAGTTGGAATGTAGTCAGATATTTTCCCCACAATGGAGGAAAAACAAATATACACAAAAACTCATAATTCAGAAATGGAGAAATACCTTAATTTGATTTAGTGAATTCCATCATGACAGAAAAAAAGAAAAACAGTTTAGCCATTATCAGGTTTTGGGATAATTCTAATCTGAAGTTAATTTGTTTTCTTATGGAGGTTATTTTGAAATCTAAAAAAAAAGACTGGCAAAAAACATTCAGTTAGGGACAGGGACGGAAAACTCTGGCCCTTGAGGGACACAATCCTGTAGGTTATATTTTCCTGCTCCAACAAACCTGATTCTAATTAAATGACTCTTCTCAACAGCCTGTTGTCAAGTTCTGCCCAATCATGCTGACCTATTAGTCTAATTCAGTTGTGCTGCAGTAGGAAACATCCAAAACCTGCAGGGCTGCAGCCCTTGAGGACTGCCTTTGCCCAGAGCAGGTTGTCCAATGATTGGAAGGTTGGCGGTTCAAATCCCACTCCCCCCAGTCATGTCATTGTGTCCATGAGCAAGACACTTCACTCTCATGGCCTCCAATGTCAGCATCACTGCTGTATTGGTGTATGTATGGACACTGCCATGTAACGTGGACTTACCATCACCAAGTATGAATAGGAGTGAATGAATAATGGATGTAAGCATTTTGAGTATTGGATCTTTGTGTGATTGTGATTGCAATCCTTATATGTGCAAGAGACTAAAGGTAAGTTTAGTCACAGAGGCTAATTAAGATAGTTTTTATTGATAGATTTTTAAAAAATATTTTTATTAAACAACTCTGCATTTCTTTACACAGACTCCAGAAACCACAGAAAGCATTCAAAACTCCAAATTTGGTGTTAAGCCTAAGAAATGAAGCTTGCAACATTACAGTTAGTGTGAACAAATGAAATATGTTCTATATTTGATGCCTTTCATAATGAAATAAATAAAAACTAATGGAAAAACTACAATTGTGACCTAGTGCATTCATCTACACAATGTTCACAAATCTTTTCTTGGAAACCTACACCCAAGTGGTTGGCATTACATCAGTAACATATGACAACTCTGATATGATCACATAAAACACTGGTATTGTTGTTCCACGCTTCATTCTGTACCATGCAAGTTGTTACAGAATGTTTAATGGTATTAAACATTTGAATAAAGATTATTTCATAGACATTACCATAGTGTTTTATAATGTCAAATGATCATAAATCAAAGCCCAAATATATTATAGTAACATTTTGTCTCAATGTCCAAGTCTGATCTTTGTTTGAAATCTGTTTAAAGATGAATATGACAGATCATTTATTGGCAGCAGGAAAATTGAAGAATGACACAAATGGACTTCTTTGTTATTAAGAGAACTTCAGGTCTAATTTATGTATAAAAGCATACATGGATTGATCTTGTGCACAGAAATGTACAAAGGGGAACAGCAGCTCACCCAGCCCTCACAAGGCCATTGTCCTTCAGCTCACTGTCCAAAAACATGCATGTTGCATTAACTGGTTATAGAAGTAGGTATAGAAAATAGACGGATCTGTGTATTCTAATAAATCTACAGATCACTTCACTTATTTCAAATTTCAGCTACACTGAATGCCTTTTCTTCAAGAAAAGAAAGCAATAATTTGCTAGACATCTAAATTAAATTCACACAACTTACTGGAGCATAGTTAGCAAGATTCACTAATCTTTGATTTTTTTTTTTTTGGTTAATTTATGACAATAATTGATAATTCCATAACTGAATCGATTATATGTAAAGAACACCTTTGAACAACTTGGTCCAGATATGGTCACTTCTATAAAAAACAAAAACATAAAAAAAACAACATTATGAGAACTAGATGCTGAATTAAGGATTCAAAACAGAATTTCAGAAACCAGTGAGTGACAATACAGTGGTAATGACTTAATCTTATTTACACTCTTACATTGAATGGCTTGTTACTCCACCCCAAAAGCCTTGACAGCAGAATACATCCGCTCTCTCTCCACTGCTTTTGCATCTCTTTTTCCACCACTACCAGTTTTTATCACCGTAAAGACAGCAGCAGAGTAAATCCACATGTCCTTTTCTCTCTGAGGAAATTAATGGAACATTTGGTAAGACAGCCAATGAAAATACAACATGACTTTCTTTCTTTAGCATCTCACCTTTAAATCTTTTTTTTCGACATTTTTTTGCTGAAACACGACAGCTGCAAAAACAATTTATAAGAAAACAGGAAACATGTTAGATATTGTTTTATTACATTATAAGAGGGGGATTAAAGAAAGTAAGTAATAAAGAGAGATGTATCACCTTTGCAAGAGTCACATTTTGTTCTCCTCATGATGGAAAGAAGGAAGGCTATAACAAGAACACTTATTGCTAAGATGACACACAGCGAAACCATGATGATGCTGTTCATCTGGTAAACACCACAAGACCACTCACTGGCTTCTGGCAAAAAAATGGGCAATAAAAGTTAGCACATGAAAATGAACATGTAAATCTGTCTGCTGGCAGCGTTTCAGTTTTACAGGGGATTTTTAATTCTAATTTCACTTTTAAGACTAATCATCATCAAAATGTAAATATTTTCTTGCTTGTGTGCAAATCTCTTACAATTAAATATTTCAAAAGCATTTTTCAAATGTACATATTTGACTTTTCTATTCCTCATACCTTCAATGTCAACTTTTGTCCCATCTCCAAATATAATTTCCCCACATGTTGCCAGAGCACAATAATATGTCCCGGAATCAGAGGAGGTGACATTCTTTGAGAAGTGATAAACACAACTCGTTGAGAGAGATGGTCCGTCAGGTTTCTGGTCACATTGATAAGGTCCATTTCCATTTGTGTACATTATGTTCCCAAGAGATTTATTTGATCTGACTCCAAACCAGTGGACACTATGTTCATCTGGACAGGGCGATTGCAGAGAATCAGAGAGGACTGAACACTGGAGAGTCACAGAATCTCCAGGCTGAACGACATCAGACACTGTTGGCCACTGAACAACAGTGTACTCTGATTTTCTTTTAGTTTTTTCTATAAAGTAAGAAATGAAAGTAGTAAAAGGTCACGGGTTTCATTTTAACTCTTTAGGGATGTACTTTAAAAACTTAAATGACAGAAAATCATAGAGACTAATAAAGTAAAATACAAGAAATGCACAAAACAATGACAATGAAGACAAAATGCATTACCTTTTAAAGACAAATAGATCCCAGTCCACTGATCCACCTCCCAGGTAGAGACTGCACAGTGATACAGTGCTTCATCTTCTTGCATCGTCTTCAGAATGGTGAGGGTGCTCATGACTGTTGTGCAGTTTGCACCAAATCGTGAGGGAGGAAACCCTCGCTCAAATATGGGACTCACAGTAGCTTTCATCAGTGTTGTAATGATTTTAAGAGTGTCACCAACACTCTGTTTGTACCATTTGATTCGGGTGTTGCTGTTCTCCAACTCAGGGAACAGACATGTGAGAGTTACAGGTTCACCAAATTGCACTGTGATCTCTGAGATCAGCGAGTCTAAATTAGAGGAGCACAAATAACAAATAACTGGTGTTAACCATCAAAACATAGTATCATTAAATTAGCTTCAATTCTGACTGCAATATAAAGATTTATTTTTGTTACTAAGCAACTGTTGAGTAAAATAGTGGTTATAATTCTCTGAAAATGTAAAAATACATAAAACAGCCAATTTTGGGTTTTTTGAAGAAATATTCAAATTAAATTTTCAAAAGGAAAAAAAAAAGAACAATAAATACCTCCTTGATGAAGAAGGACCAGTATAACCCACAAATGCAACATCCTGATGGTGAAGAACTTTGAGTGGATGATATAAGTGAATGTGATAGACTACCCAATGTTGCCACATAGCAGCAGGTTTATATGTCTTCATTTCCTGTAAGTCTGTTCTTATTTTCTGAGGTTTTGTGGGTCATTCAAATAGGTCACATTTTCTGGGGTTTTTTGTACGATTGAATTACGCAAGTTGAAGAAAAAAAAAACTCACAGTAACACACCTGTGTTTTAAAAGTTGACCACCTGTGTAGCACCCTTTGACACTAACTGGAAGCTAAGCTAAGAGGTAACGAATACGATGGATGAATTTAGCGTTTTGTCCCTGAGCATTATTTGCTTCACAAAAAAGACCCATAACGCTGTATGTTAAGATCAGCATGCTCTCAATAACAACATAAACAGACTGATGTTTATTAAGTGGAAGTCAGTTTTACCCAGAGAAGTACAATTTTGCTGCCATGCAAGCTGCACTGATCTGGTGCTCAGAGGAGCTTAAAGTCAAAGGTTAATACCGAAACTAATATGCTGACATGGCAACATTTGGCAGGTATAATGGACAGCGCAGCAGTAAGTCCCGATTTTAAAGAAGTTGATATACTCATTGAGAGATTGAAAATTAATAGCTTCAAGACTCCTCTGGCATTTATCACCACTGTTTGCTTGAGAATAAATCACATTGGGCTGATTTTCATCAAATCCTGGTCTCATGGACACAACTGAACTCTCAAGAGTCAGTCTCCTGAATATACTAGAATTGATAAAATGATTGCAGTGATATTAGCTTCTGATCCCAGGAGGAAATCAATTTTTTTTCCGTCAACTTCAAAATATATTACATTGTAAGAACTTATACACTCATTACAGAGTTATAAATGAAGACAAATAATGTCACCAAATATTTTTTATCATAGATAATATGGCTTTTATAAAATCAATCAATCAATCAATCAATCAATCAATCAAACTTATTCATACAGCACTTTTTCATACATAAAAATGCAGCTCAAGCCCCCCCACCCCTTTACCCATCAGATCCCCCAGACTGTAAACCCAAAAATATCACATACATAACATATTCACACCCACTCATTACAAATGTATATGTGCACACACACACACACACACACACACACATGATGTCTCAAAGAGCTGTCCTAACCCTCACTAATCACATCAAGGAAATAAGACACTGTAGAAGATGGTATAAAACTATTTAAAAATGAAGGATAAAATAAAAGAGAATAAAATACGCAAAGATATAATAAAAGTTAAACAGAATAATATTGAAATAAAAAATTAAGAATACCAATAATAGTCTGACCAATAATGTTCTAAAGATAAGTCTTTAGTTTCCTCTTAAAAATATCAACACTCCCAGCTGTTCTCAGGTCGTCTGGAAGGCCGTTCCACAGGCGGGGACCGTAAAAGCTGAAAGACGCCTCTCCATATGCTTTAGTCCCCACCCTAGGAACAACCAAGGGCCAGGCCCCAACGGCCTGAGGACCCTGATAGGCTCAGAGAGGACTGAACAATATGACAAAAGACACTTGATAGATAAATGCTGAGTATCAATAAGGTGACAGCTGCTCTGATTATCTTTGACTCTGAGGAAAGGGACATTCAGAAATGTTTTCTGAAGTTCAAGCCTTTTGTCATAGTAATAAAAGGCAGCATCACTCAGCTTTGTTTGGAATATGTGGAGAACAAATGCTCCAGGTTCTTGTATTACTGTAAAGTGAGTAGTGTTATGATCAAAAGTGTAAGTCTTTCATAAGACTTCAGGTAAGTTTCAAGCAGCAAGTTTGATCCAAAATCCAGACAACCCAGACCGACGGCTACATGTTAGAGTGATGTCTTCTCCAACATGAACGTTTTTTGTTGTAAAGCTTTGGACATATCAGACATGACACATGTACATAAAAGTTAAATAGAAACTGTGATATAACAGAAAACAAACAAATTTTTGATTACACTTGCTTCCAATTGTAAACTTGAGAGTAATGCCAAATATGGTTAGCATGGTTGTTACAGCCCTAGGCCTGTAAGGACATAAGTAGATGAACTCTGCCCTTACTCCTCCGGATTGGCTTGCCACCTCAGTTCCATCATCATCGTCATCACTCTGCTCCACCCTCCTGTGTCATCATCATCCTGGATTGGCCACCTCAGTTCCAGCATCATCATCACTCTGCTCCACCCTCCCATCAAACACTTACACAGGATTGGCCGCCCTCCGCTCACACACCTCTCCAATTGGCCAGTCCTGAAGACCCAGCAGCATTTAAACTCCTTGACGACCATCATTCAGGGCAGCTGTGTAAATTGGAGCACAGTTTGCCAGACCTTGACTTGCTCAGAGCTGCTTTTGTCAGAAACTAGAGAACTTTGGATTGCTTTGTTTTGTTATTGTTAGAATTTTGTAGTTTGTTCTCCTGTCACAGGACGTTTTGAGTTTTCCTTTTGTTTAGCCATTTTGTTCAGAGACTGTTTTCTTTTGTGTGTATATATATATATTGGGTTTTGTTTTATAGTTTAGCACATTGTAAATAATGCTGCGTTCTATTTGAACTCGGAATTTCCGACTTCCGAGTAGGAAGTTTCAACTGGAACGGCCTCCTGAAGTCGGATTTCCGACTGGGAAGTCGGGGGTTTCTCACCTACCCCGACTTCACGTTTAAAGATGGCTGCGCCCTGTGTTTACATCGTAGAAGCCCCTGTAATATCACGTTTATTTAACTTTTGACCGGTTTTTGTTGCATTAAATCAACCTGTCACTTAGTATTGTTGGATATAAAAGTAGGGAGATACTGCTGTAGTGTAATTCACATTTTTCACGAACTACGGCGCTGCTGTCAGCTGTGACCAAATCACTTACCTTTTTATACATTGTCTCTGTTAGTTTATGTTACCACCCCTTTTTCACACCTAGACCCAATAGGGGTCGTAACAATGGTCCTGTTATTCTCTTGACAAACCTGTGAATTTAGTTCACAAAGCAGCATTACTGATCTCAGTTTGACTCGATCAGATGGCTCAAAATAATGAATGTGAGGAGACCACTCAAAGGTGATTTTAATCGGTCTGTATTCTTGGGTCTTTATGGCAAGTGGAAATCATCTCAACCTGAGCCTTTTGATATGCACACAGCAGAGCATGGAAACGCATTAGTCATCAGCTTCTTGGTGTCTCAGTTTTCACTGAGAAAGTTACCAATAGCAAAATAATTTTGTGCAATAAGGAAGAAAACAATACATTAACACCATAGGTTTAATGTAATTGTAATATCAACATGAATTCAATTTATCAATCCATCTTTATTTCTAAAGCACTTTTCATGCATAATAATGCAACACAATGTGTTTTACATAGCCAAACATAACAAAGCTATCTTTACCCATCCAAACGAGTCAGGATTGCTTTATTGCTGTTTTTCTATTACTCTGGTCACATCTGAGTTTTAGTGTTTTTGTCCAGATCCACTGATGTTTCTCTTTGCAATCCTGCCAAAATTATAAAGGGAAATGTTTATTCAAGAAAATATAGTCCAGCTGCCTTGATTCAACAACAATGATGTATCAAGTTAGCTGTTTTGTCATCTTGACCCACACTCAGGGCTCAGTCATGATTTCATCCAGCAGTCCTAACCGTAACACCTGTTATATGCTCTGGAAACTAACTGTGTCTGATAGCGAACTTTTTAGCCTCAGCTTCAGCTCTCTCTTGTTTATCTTTCTATTTACTGAGGTTAACGTTTTAGACTCCGTTTCAACTCCCCCCGTCATCCCCTCCCTCATTTCTCTTTAATCAACATATAGCATTAACTAAAAATTATATTTCCACAGGATAAATATAAATATATAAATCATATTATCATGGCTTGGGTTAGCTTTTAACATAGTTTGTTACTTTTCATGAGTATATATTGATTACATAAGTAGGAGCTAAATATTTTGTTTGGCATGGTGTGTCCCAAGGCCCCCTCTTTTTCAAACATTAAAGTAATGACCAGGAGGCCTTGACTCATCTGCAAGTTCCTGCATTTCCTGGAATAATAGCCATTAATGATAAACCTGAGGTAGATAGTAGGCTGCAGAGATAGCTGGCTTAAAATTCCAGTGGTTTATATATGAATGTGGACAAGTAGTTATTCATAAAAGGAGATGTTTGTTACTCCTGATTATAATCAGATATTTATTTTGTGATGCCACTAAATTTCACCATTCTTGATAGACTGCTTTGGTTATTATTGAAATGTGCTGATCATACCTTTTGTTCAGAAATCTACACAGTTTTTTTGGAAGTCACCCGCAGAATTGGACTCTACTTAAGAGTTGCAACCACACTGCAATTAGTCAGTTTTACTGAACTAGATCCTTTATCTAAGTTTTAGATGTCAGCTGAAAAATGGAGAGTTTTGTTAGAATTTGTTTATCTAAACTGTTTTAATTATACTGTATCATTCGGAATACTCTGATTTTGCCTTAGTGAAAAAAAAATGGGTTGACATTTTTAGCAAGTTATAGTTGACAATCAAAAGAAAAACTGAAAAAAAATGAAGAAAAATGGGAACTTTATGTATATTTTAAAAAATGTATCCAAAATAAATGAACAAATAAATAAATCTGAATGTGTTTTTGCAATGTAAAGAACACACTGACAGACACATACTCGCAAACAATGCATTCCTTTAGTCTCCTGTGAGACTGACATTCAAAACTGGAGGGTCTGAGCCTCCTGGTTGAACTGGAGCAGATGGAAACAATCTCAAACAGGAATGATAATTTCTCCCTGTACTCTGCTGCCATCTGCTGGCACAAGATTTGAAAAATGAAAAAGATTTGTGGTAGTAGCAACTTCTAAACTTGCAAAAAATATTTGATAACTCAGTTTATGGCTTTTGTGGTGCCAGCAATTAATATAATATAGGATTGTGAGAACAACTGAACTTTTTTTCCCTTTATTTTACAAATACATTATTTTACTTGTGAAAGCTGACTTTATTAACCAGCTGTTACTGACTACTGTTGACTTGTGGAGTTAAACACCCATTTCTACATGTCCGTTTTGTATCTTTAACACTTTGGTGGAAAGATGCTGATTTTGGAAATGGGGCAGGCAGCAGGTGGATTAGAATTGATCCCAGAACTCGTAGCTGACTATAGTTCAGTTTCACTGTTGGCATAGCCTTGATTCCAGTGGACTGTAAACTTTCCTACAAACACAGTTTGAGCAATATGATGGGCAGTGGGACTATGCCACAGTTGAATGTTTTCTCAACAGCTAAAATGACATAAAAACAGACGTGGCAGAATTAAACAGACCTGGGATGGTTCAACAGCAGCTTCCAGTCAGCCACAAGCAAACTACAGAGTTAAAAAGGAACTTGATACAGAAAAAGAAGAGAAATAAGTGGAAATTATACAGCATGTAACAGATGTAAAATAGATCAGAGGTTCTTTTGTGGTGATGAGAGAGACTCACTCTGCTGTGCCACATTAGATCTAGTAACAGCAACTAGTTCTATAGACATATTGATTTCAAATTTCTATTAATCCTTTTATGATTTTACTTCTATGGCTGCACTTTATCTCTAAATACCCTACCCCTAGCACTCACTTCCATATCATCACTCACATCTATATGTTTATGTGTTTTCACCTCTCAGTCTCCTGATCGGTTTCAGTTTACATCATAACTACATCTTTATGGTTTTAGCCGTGTGTTTGCTGGGAGTGTTGGTGGCCGAGAGGGGTACAAGGGGGGCTTCTAGTGCTTTTATGAAGAGAAAGAATTAGGGTATTGTGTATTAGTATTGTGTGATATTTGATTGATTAAACATTGGTTATTTTCAGCTGCATGGAAACAATTGAGCTCAATCATAACACATCAGACTACACAATGTTCACATATCATTACATGAAAGTTATCCTCCCTGATGTATTTTTCATTTCATTCATATAATTGCAAACTGTGTCGCAGACACAGGTTAGCTGTGAGTCAAAAGATTTCTAAACCATAACTCTGCTTTCACAAAACTATAGAAGCTATTCTGCACACTCGCATGATGTGTTGTGCTTACAGGATAGTAGTAGTAAGTAGACATTAACTTATTAAATGTGTTGGCACAAATTATTGGCATTATAAACAAATTTGTTCAATGTTAATCACTTCTTGCACATGACTGCACTCAAAGAACACACATCTTTAAGTTGTCAAACTTTTTCTTTATTTAAAGAGTTTGAAGAAGAAAACAAGTAATGAGTTCTTAAATCATATAACATCCCTCACAAAGTGCACAGGAAGGTCACCGTTACATTCGATTACAATTCTCCTGGTACGGGTTGCACCACGATATTCACAGCGTGGATGTCTGGACCCACTGTTTCTCAGTGTGCAGACAACAAGGTCAAAGTCTTGATTACTTCTCCTGTTTCTGCCATCTGGTTGTCCTGCAAGCCCACAGACATCTTTAACAAGGTTGGTGGTGGCTCGGATGAAAGTATGAGTCTCTCTACACCGATTGCTTTCAGTTTCGGTAATTCCTTTTTCTCGAATCACAGAAGTGCACTGAGTTGTTCTCATCTGTGCATTAATATGCTTGTTTATAAAATTTCGATAGCGGGGGTCCTGACAGAGGACAGTGGTGGAGAACAGCAGCAGCAACCAAGCAAATGGGATCTTCATGATTTACTGGTAAAGAAAAATGTTTACATAAATAAATAAATTTACACATGTACACATGCATACTCACATAAATATGAATGAAAAATCAGTTACATAGAAATATTAAAAAAAGGACAAACCTTTTCTTGGAAAGGTGAGGCAGAAAGTTCAGCTCTATATTATCCTTGCAGCTAGAATGAAATAAAAAAAGTCAAAATAAACATATTTTGTCAGTAACTCTGTCACAAAAAGTTTTGTTACAAAATGTATGACTTACCTGTATGGGAGACACAGTGGCCAGTGATGAGTATCACAGGCCCTGACGGAGAATTTATAAGACTCATTTTGAACTTTGATTTCAAGGCTCAAAGCCAAAGTGGGACGGAATTCCGGTCAAAAGTTGTTTCGCTTTGCAAAGAGGGGTCACATTGTTCGCAAATATTGTAGCAATAGTTGTTTTCTTTAGTTTTTTGCTGGAAACATGCAGGTTCCTGCAAATGGAGAAGACAGTAGGTGCATTTGTATTGATCCCAGTATTTACAGCTGACCATAGTTCAGTTTCAGCATTGGCTTAATCCCTGTTGACGGTAAACTTTCCCTCAAACACAATATGAGCAATATGAGAAGTGGGACTATGCCCAATTCAGTGTTTTCTTAACTGCAAAGATTACCCAAAATCTGTCATCTTGCAGAATTAAACAGACCTGGGATGGCTCGAGTGTAGCTTCCAGTCAACTGGAAGAAAGTTGTTTAGTTAAAAAGGATTTTAAAAGGAAAGAGGACATCTAGTGTGCTGTTGTGGTGACAACACTTCACACTTTATATGATTTATATAATTGTAAATATACCAACACCAATAGTTTGATGCCATGGCTTTATCTTTAAAAACTGTACCTTTTGCATTCAGTTGTTTGTCCTTATATTGATATGTTTCTATGTTTTGACTTTTCACTTCACTCACTCTTCATTGTTTTCATCATAGATTAAGGAGGAGGTTTCCTTCAATCCTGGTCAGCTTTAGTTCATTTCCTTTCTACACCTGTATGGTTTTAGAATCAGAATCAGAATGTACTTTAATTATCCCAGACTGGGAAATTTCAATGTTACAGCAAAAAAACACACGTGCAAAAATATATGTACGTGTACTGTACATATATACAAAATATACACATAAACATAAATAATAGACAAAAGAATAAAAGATCAAATTGAGAATAA
>JBBBVU010000007.1:13446274-13473536 GCA_037177055.1 Atherinosoma microstoma | reverse complement strand
CCTGAAAGCTGTCCTCTTCTCATCTAAGAGTGCTTTCAGGTCACGGGTTATCCATGGCTTGTTGTTCGGGAAACACCAGACAGTCTGGTGGCATGCAAATCTCCTCACAATATTACCCTGTGAGGCAGTCCGTCATAGCATTGATGTCCTCCCCATGCGGCTCACAGAGCACGTTCCAGTCAGTGTTAGCTGTGTGATGGTGTGTATGTGTTGATGGCTGGAAGTGGTTGAGGGAGGCTTTTTATTTTTCTGATACTTTTATTTGCTAAAGCAGCTTGTGTTGCACATCTTGCAATGAAAAGTGCTGTACTCTGACTGATTGAAAAGAAAATAACACACAAATGAAGTGGTGTCTGCGAGCTAGTTCAAAGACAATTTGAGCTGGTTCCCCTGTGATCTGACTCACAATCTGGATGCTGCTCATCAAACTGCAGTCTATTTAAGCTGCAAAGTTCCAGTCCTGCTCTCTGCCTCATACGTGCTGCCACTGTCCCTCACCATAAACAGTAGCCTGTTATTTCCTCAAAAACCACCTGGATTCATGACTCTCTAACAAACAGACCACAGATGGTAGTCAGCAATACAGAAGCGCCACAGGGGCTGTAATTATTTCCACGCCATCTCACAAACTGACCAGTTCTCAGTACTCAACTTCACTGATACACCCCACAACTTCAGAGTCATCAGAGTATTTCTGCAGATGACAGTACTGAGAGTTGTATCGGAAGTCTAAGGTGTACAGTGTGAAGAGGCATGGTGAGAGTACCTCAATTTGAACACAAACAAAACAAAAGTGATAAGTGTTGACTTTCAGAGGAACAAAAGTAAACAGTGCACTGTTTAAATCCTGTTTAGAAGAGGTGCGGTAGAGGAGGAATGCAAGTAGGCTACCTTGGAGTTCAACTAGATAACAGACCGGACTGGAAATGCAACACAGAGGCCATCTACAAGAGGGGAGAGAGCAGACTATTGTCAAGGAAGCTGAGATCATTCAATGTCTGCACCAAGATGTTGTATCTTCTATAAGTCTGTTGTGGAAAGTGCAATCAGCTTTGCAGCCATCTGCTGGGGCAGCAGCATCAGAGCCAGAGACTTGAAGAAGCTGAACAAAATGATCAAGAAAGCTGGTTCTGTGCTGGGTACGACTCTGATTGTCCAGAAAAGGATGCGGCACAAGCTGCTAAAAATAATGGATGATTCTTCATATCTTCTACACAAGTGGTTCCCAACCTGGGGTCCGTGAACCACCAAGGGGGTCCCAAAGAGCAGGGGGGTTCCCCAAGGCTTTGACTGTTCAGAGACAATGTGATTTAAATGAATACCATGTCCACACAGAGTTGAGTTGAGATGCATTTGCTTAAGTTTGCTTAAGTTTCATTTGGGTGTTTCATTCACAAGGAATCTGTGTTTTGGGAACACAAAAACACTGACAGTTTTCTGGTTGTTGCATGAATGGAGTCTTCAGGAAAAATTGGTTTGGAATCGCTGGTCTACATGACACAGTAAAGAAATAACAGTGTGTTCAAAGAGACTTCTTTGAGAAAGATACAGGAAGTCATTCATGCCAGCAGCTATCACCCTCAAGACCTGGATCATCAATTATTATTGTCAGTTTCCATCCATGTTGTCTATAAAAGAAGCTCACCGCCATGACATCATCAGCTCAGGTGTTGCCAGGCTACAAACATCTCTGGAGATTTCTAACAGGTCTCTCCCTCACTAAACCTTAACTTTACAACTGTTTGTCAGCTAATTTTATTTTTTACTGAAATTATTATAATGAAACAATTCAACAAAAAACAAAACAACAACTATAATCTGCTCCTCCACCCACCATCAATGCAATTAAGGATTTTATGTTACAATTAAGATCTACAGTAAATTATTCATTTGATGTGAAGAACTCAGACACTGAAGATGATTGTAGTTTTGGGGGTAGTTTAATTTTAACATTCAACATAAGCATCAATGATAATCAATCACATAATTATGTTTTTAAATCTAGGATTTTAAATCTACACAATGGAAGTGACTGATTACAGTTAGTTCTATTGTCAACAACTAGGATGTGAGGTTTTATCCTGTTCAAAATAGAAAACAAAATATTTAAGACCTGAATAAGAGGACATCAAAAGAACAAAGGGAGGGGGAAACACGTTAAGATATGGAGGAAGCAAAGAACTAAATGGAAGATGTTGAAAATAAATGTATGGAGGGAAGAAAAGAGATATCGGGGAAAGACATGAGGTAATTGGTAGAGTTTCAGGGAACAAAGGAGGAATATATGAGAATAAAACACTGAAGAAGGAACAGACAGAAGTGGGACAATCTTTTTAGTGGAAGACAACAATAAGAGACATGCTGCAAACCTTAAATAGCTGTTACTGCAAATGTGTGGCAGTATTTTGCATCCATTGTAAACAAAGCAGTAATGTATAAAGTAAACAATACAGTAGTATCATATTTGTTTTTCTATACTTTTAATTGTGTTAGTTAACAGTTAATGTATACTCCGGAGAAGAAGCTTGTTCAGCTGTGTCACAGCTCCTGGTTAAAAACTGATTTTGTCATTTGATGAGTTACTGAGGTGGTTCGCTGTGATCAGACTGGAGCATTTTGTCTTTTTTGGTTAACAACTACAAGGCACTTCTTAACCTCCACCACAGAGTCCATCAATTGCCTTTTGGAAATTGATAGTACATTATTTTAACAATAACTTATGACACATGAAATTCAGTAACACTGACAGAGGGGAACAAAGGTAATGGTTGGAGTTGACAATGCAATTTCACATTCAGCATGAAGGTCTGATGTATTTTCTACAACAAATAATTCCCACTAAAATAACTGGGATCATTAAGGCTTCTCCTGTTTCCTCATGATTAAAAGAAACTTCCAACACAACCTGATTAAGATGAGGAATAGTTATATTTAGCATAATTTCTTTTGGAAACTAAAGAGGACCACCACAAAATTTTCACTGTGTTGTCATGGAGACGTCTGTTGCTTGTCGACATAACACATAGAGATGAACTTCTCATCAGTTGATGTTGGAAATCTTGGAGCAACACTTTGGAATTTTAAAACATGGACATAAGAACTTGAACTTCATCGATTTCAGTATTTCATCACTTGTCAGTTAAGGCAAATACAGATGACTTTGGTGTAATCAGTATATTCAACCAGCTTCTAGAAACACAATAATGAGGAGCAACAATGAACATGAAATTGAAACCATTCAAAATGCTGTATTTGCTGTGTGAACTCCAGTAGTCTAACGTCCCACCTTGCTGAACCTGAATGACCAGCTCCCATGACTGATCTAAGATTTAAATTTCAGTTGCTATCAGGTGAAGAATCAACATAAAGCTGAATTTACAGAGTGATTTTTCTGATTTGAATGGAATTCCCAATTTATAATAAATTCGAGTCACAGGTGTCAGATTTTCATTTTAAACTCCATGTGGCTCCAGATCTGGTGCACAAAAGCGAACAACAAGATAAACAAAATCAGAACAAACTGTTAAATCATCTCTGTGAAAAGAGTCTTTAGTGGAAAGTCATATGTGAGGATGATGTCCATTATATAGTGAAGCAGGTTAACAAGGCACACACAGTTCCCTTTTTAGCCTCGGAGAGAGGGCAACAAAAGACTGCCACCTTTTTCCCTGTTGTGGAATCAATGGAGCTCCTTTTCTCAGATCCCCCCCCCTCCAGTGTCCACAGCCTCCCACATATCGCCACTCACATTAACATCATGCAATTACACTTATAGAGATATAAAATTCATTTGGTTAGGGTAAATATTTATATAAATTTACACGTACATATAAATTCATATACTTTTAAGGAATGTTAATCTATTTTGCTGTGTACTTTTTTCTTCTTACAAGGTAGAAAATAACTTTTATACTATGTAACACATATAATCAACATATTAAAAACAACTCATCAGTCCTTTTATCATCTTAGAAAAAAATCCATAATAAAAATAAGTTCTATGTTTCTCACTTATATCTTACAATATATTTTCTCTCTGTCAAAATTCACACACACGTCCCATATTTGTTTTGTTTGTGGCTTCTCTTGGCAATGAATTGGCAGCGGTCAAGCAGGATGTGGAAGTTATTCACGCAGTGCTGGTGCTCATCAGTGTGGAGCGACAGCCTCGCTGACGTGTAGAATTCACAAAATGGCAGGGGTGTGTGTCGCAGAACAAACAAAGCTGCTGTGCAGTTACAACGGGCATTTAGAGCAGCCACATTCCAGAGGCGTCTCCATCTCCTCTGAGTACGAGGTCCCGTCAGTGCAGCGGAAAACCACCTTCCTCCGTCTGGTCTTTGTGACGCCGCAGCAAACACCAGGGGGCGCTGAAGCCTGGCAGGATCTCGGGCAATCCATGCGGGGGATCTTGCTGGTGGATGTGCAAGTTCTCATGGCTTGGTGGCGCTTCAGCTGCTCCCTCACCATTTCTCCTTGACATGTGAGCTCTACATGTCGGGTAAAGGAGACACATGAAAATTATTCCCCTGACATGCATATGGTATCCTTTTTGATCCTCTTTATATTCTTCCAGCATTACCTGTGTCACAGGTTTGTCCTGTGTAGCCTGGCTGACAGTGGCACACTGGCTCTCCTCCCTCTGAGATGCGACACTCCCCTCGTCCACAGCGCTGCCCCTTGCAGGCTGGAGGCTCCTGCCGTCTGTCACAGTACTGACCCTGGTAGCCTTCATTACACTGGCAACTGTAAGACTGACCCTTTGCCACACATAGACCATTAACACATCTGGAGGAAGAGGAAGAACAGAGAAAAAAATGGTTAATTTTCCAATGGTTTCCAATTTAAGACTGGTAATAACACAAGATGTCAAATCATTATTAGTTGTAAGTGACTAAAAGTGATGTCATATGGGGCATTCATGAAATGTATATAACAGATGAAAGTAGTTAGCATTGACCACAGTTTTTATTGGCAAAGGTTTAATGTGTATCTTTGAAAAGGCTTCAGTTTGGACAATTTTTTGCAGATTTTCTTTATATAAAAACCACCATAAAATCAGTTGAAATTATATTTTCAAATGTAAAAAACAAAACAAAACAAAAAAAAAACCGTAGAGATTCTAAAGGGGTAAATACTTCTGGAAACCACTGTGTGCCTCTGCTGTCTTGGCTCACCTGCTGTTCTGACAGGGATTAGACGCTGTCAACTCATCACAGAGGGCCCCGCTGCGTCCTGGAGGACAATCACAAGTGACCCCCGTGTCCGCTCCCTCTCTGCAGGCACCCTGTGCACACACACTGCAGGAATGACATCCTGCAAGAATGTCATCACCCTGGTGACGGGACAAGAAGAGGTGAAAACATAGTTAGTGATGGCAAGAATGGAGGCAGTTTAACCTGACAAACATTTGGATGTGAATTAACCCTCTAAGTGCCAACAGTCAGAAAATTGCGACAAGCACTAAGCCATATCTCCAGAAAAGAAAGATTAAACCTGTTAGCATTTTCTACCGCTAGATGGCAGACTTGTGAATCTTCAATGTCACACAATTGGGAGGCAAGGTGAAGGGAGGGGAGGGTGGGTCTATTCAAAGTTTGTGAGGAAATCGAGTTTGAAAGACACCACACAGCCGATGAGAAAGCGCTCATACTGTAGTTGGTGATGGAGAGTGGAATACAGAGAAAGCACGCAACATGTTAAAACTGTTGATGAAGTACTTTCTCAGTGATTTTATATACAAAGTATATATATATATATATATATATATATAATATATGTTTATTTTTTTTTTATTTTTTTTTTCATAGTGAAGGTTATGTAATCTAACACTGCGATCTTCTCTGGACCAGCGGTAATTTAAACATTGTCTGAAGCAAAGTGAAAAACTGTTCTGTGGTCAGATGAATCAAAATTGGAAATTACTTTTGAAAATCATGGAGGCTGCGTCCTCTGGACTAAAGGAAAGAAGGACAATCCAGCTTTTTATATGCACTCAATTAAAAAGCCTAAATCTCTAATGATATGGGGCTATGTTAGAGTCTATGGAACAGACAACTTTCATCTGAAAGGCGCCATCATTGCTGAGAGTTATCGAACTTAAGCCAATGCAAAACTGCACACTGCATGTATTACAACAGCTTGGGCTTAAAGTAGAAAAGTCAAGGTGCTCGACTGGTCTGGTCTTCTTCACAATACTGAATTAAAGCCTTCTCAGTATAGGAGGAAGTATACTCATAAATTAATACTAGGACCCACCTTTAGCCAAAATTAAGTCATCCAGAATGTAATTACCTTTCCTTTGACTGCTTGCGGTTGTCCTCCTGTAGATTTAAAACTCAGATCTTGAGTCTCCCCGTTGATCCGAACATTATGGATGCAGCCATTAAAAGTCTGCAGGGAGCGTTCAGGGCCCAGACGTAAACCTGAAGCCACAACCTGGGATGGTACTCCTATGAATGAGACCCAAGAAAGAAAAATATTTCAAGTGAAGCGAGGGATATGGGAGTTTAGAAAGGGGAGCTTTTTGGGATAAAAGAATAGGAGAACAAGTTAATGTGGAAAAAAACTCAGCATATTGTCAGGAAGACTGGGACTGATGATTTATACACTTTGTCTTGTTTCATTCTTGGTTGGCTCATACAGAAAAACACAATGTTCCAGTAAAAACACAGCATCATAGTTCTCACTATTGCACAATAACATTATGTCCCTCACTAACAATCAAAAAAAAACAGGCGTATTGCTCTTAGAGGGGTGTCCTGCTCCCTTTTTTAGGAATAGTTGAACAAAAACAGTTTTCCACTTCCTCACCACAACCCCAGCAGGGATTTAGTTTTTTGTGTGCATTTACCATGTTGCTTGTGCTTGTATGGTACCCAATTAAAACCACAAAAAGACAGTAAAGAGCATACAAAAGTAACATCTTTGTGTTATGTACATGAGTCTACAAATACGTATCAATGTGTGCGTGTGTGCATACCTCCTATGTAAAGCTGAGTGTTGTGGTCGACGGAGGGCTGGCGCGGTAGCTTGCCCAGGCTCTTTGGGGCGCCATTATCCACCACCAGGCTCAGTGAGCGGTTCTGAATCAACAGCTCAACTGTGTGGAAAAGTCCGTCATTCACCGACTCCACGCTGTAACAGGCACACAGACAAGCAGAAGAAAAGGAGAGATTTTCAGTGCGGTTACGATTATGATAAATTACAGCTGAATTCTATACCAGACAAGAGAGTTACTGGAGGGGGGAAAAAATAAAAGAGCAAACTGGAAATGCTGGACAAAAAACAGACTGCAATTTTTTCCTCGTCAAACCTTTTAAGTTTTGTTTTGTTGTGTTTGCAAATCAACCAAACTAAATGAAAAAGAAATCAGATAAATCTGCGCATAAAACAGACGGATTACATTCTTGATGCAGAGCTCTTTTGGAAGAGATTAAATTATGTCCTTGATCTAGCTTATGGTTTCCTATCATGGGGGTTGAGGCCCAGAATGGGGCCCCTGGCACCACATGGGCTTGTTTATTCTGATGAGTTTACGCTTCAAGATGAAACTGGATGTAAACAGTTTAAAAGCTGTACTCACTCAGCTCGGACTCCTGTGGTAAAAAAAAAAGGCCTTCATGCTTCAGCTGATATCTGCTTTATAGGCATAAATGTTTTCTACAATGATGTGGGATCATGACCTTTTGCACCATGTTTGACCCTTGGAAGAAAGTGTGTGTTTGCATGTGAATGTGTGTGTCTGAGATCCTCCACTAAGTGGTTTCTGCTGGAGGAGTGACAGACAGCTATAGAGACAGTGGTTTGGCAAAGCTGAAAGAAGTGGGGAGAGCGAGAGAGGGAGACAGAGAGGGGATAGAGAGAGAGAGAGAGAGAGAGAGAGAGAGAGCGGTAGGTGGTGGGGTGGTAAAGTTGACTGTGCCTCCGTTCACCCAATTTCTTGCAAAGCATCAAAAACAGAAGAGAACAAGAGGAGCTGCTGTTTCCGCTGGTGGTCCTCTGCAGACTCCCGCTGCTAAACGCCAACACAATACTTCCCTTTGTCTGCAGCCGCTTTTAGGCTAACAAGCTAAAGAGCCTTGAGTCCGTTCTGACTGACAGCTGTTTATAGAGTGTTCAGATTACAGTGATGTTACATTAACAGCCAGTGAAGCAAGGCTGTGAGTTCTGGAGGGGGGGCAGTATGACTTGCAAAGAAAAGTGCTGACCATTCAAAAGGAGTAAACCAGAGAACAGAGCAGAGCAGGGTTACAACATACATAAGAACATATGAGTAGGCATTAAAAACATTCAAAACGTTATTTTGAACTGTGACTTCACTTTGAGTTCTCTGACTGGCTTTTTCCTGCATGACCAAATAACCTTCTGGGAATCTAGTTTTCATTATTCTGTAGGATCTTTGAATGTAAATGTGCTTTTTGGATGGATCCATCAGTAACAATCAACACCAGCAAAAGCTTCTGGGTAGCAGTCCAGCTCTGTGTATAGCTGGTGGTCTCAAATAAGAACCTCCCTATAGACTCAACACAGACACATACATGGTTTCCATTAGGAGCCATGTAATTCAATAATGGACTCAAACAGCCCTGTTGCGACCAAGCGAAATGATGGTCTGCTAGCCTCAAAGATCGGTTATCTACTTCACCAGCTTCCTTTATCGTTACTTTGTATTTTCGCTCTTGCTTTGCTTTCCCCTCCTCCCCTTACATCTCCCAGCCTTCTCTTCTTTCTGTACTGTCTGTTCCTCATCTTCTTTCTCTTCTATGGTTCTTCATGATATCTTCTTCTCTTTTAGGTCTACTCTGATCCCCTTTCTATCCCTAATGCCATTCTCCGCTCATGTCCACTCCCATTCCTCTTCTAAAGCTTATTTGCCTTTATTATAAAACCTTTTATTCCTGCTGCTCAAATGGTGAAATCCAACAAGCCGCTCACGCAGCCAAAAACATTCCCAAATCGATTTTGCACAGAAACTTCATTCACTTATTTTTAGACACACGAACGTGTGCATGTACTCAGCACGGAACTTGCTGTGAGCCCAGAGCACCACCAGGTGGCAGTAAAGCACTTGTATGTCTGAGTCCAGGCAGCTGCTCACCCCTGCAGGTGAGTCTAAGAGTTTGAAGTCTGCATACATTAAGCCTCATTAGTGATCTGAAGTGGATACTCTCAAGAATCTGGATAAAAAGACATGTTTTTGCATGTTTATGAGTGATTCTGCTAGTTAAAAAATATGTAAATACAGTTGCATAAATTTGCATGGTCTTGTTAAACTCATGACAAAATGCAGATTTTTCAACCTGCTGGACATGGAACTGTTTTAATGAACTAAATGTGTGTATATATATTGTAGCTTCTTTGAAGCTGGCTGTGTTGGCTCTCTAAAGCCTATTACAGAATTCAATAAAAACAATTACAAAGACGCAGCAGATTGTAACTGCCCCTCTCTCCTAAACTTGTTGTATTCACGCAAACCCACAAGAGACTTCAATTTCCTGTTAGTCCAAAACCCTGAATGAGTACATACACTCAAAAATAAACCAAAACGAACTTCTAAAACCCAAAATGGGCTTTATTTCATATAACTTACTCAAAAAGAAAGCTCAGAAGTAATTACAGGTCATTGATTTAATCTCAAACTAAAAAAACTAGATTCGGATAAGAGACAATTCGGCTGATCTACTTACACTCTTAAACCTAATTATACACTGCTATCATTTACTTACAATGTTTCTAGAGCGTATGCGTTTAGGATGGTACATATAAGCTCTACTTAAACTATATATTGTATATTCATGTTTGCATTTTTGAGTCTCTTTTGAATGGATTTAATTGTTTGTGAGAGGGTATGCTTCCATATGTGTATGCATGTGCATTTGTTTCTGTAGACTGTGTGTTTGTGTGTGTGTGTGTGTGTGTGTGTGTTGAACAGCCCAATCTGATTAAAATGATGCTCAGCAGACAGGCATCCCAGTTCCATATTACCGTGGTAACCTCAATTAGTCATTGCTGAGATGGCAGCTGCAGAACAGAGAGCTCCTTTGCTGTTTGCCTTCCCTCGTTTTTTAGCTTTCATTAAACCAGTCTGGCCTGTTCAGATGAAATTTGTACTTCTCCAGAGTAGATTTATAGTATTTTGATGTAGAGCTCCAGGAATGACGACTCATTGGTTCAGACCTCTGAAGTTTCAGTATTAGAATATCTCAATAGACTTTTTACATTTAAACCCATAATGCTCAAGGATTGTCTGTCTGTTTTAACCACAGCTCTTTGGCTTCAAAGAGCCAGATTCAGGTCAGACATTCAGTCCCTACTTCCCTCTTGTTCATCTAAATCTAGGAATCTTTTTTACAACCTGAATCTGAATAGAGACTGCATGGAAAAGTTGCATGATTGTCAGAGGTTGAATGCAAATTTTTACTGCTGCAAGTTCAATATTTCATGTTTTTTTCTGGAAGCCACACAAACTGAAATTGTTGGTGTGTGTGTGGCTATGAAATGCTGTAGGGGATACACTGTTTCAAGGCCGGAGCTATATAATTAATAATTTGAATAAAAAGCATATAACAAGATATGCTAATCGTTCAATGATGGAAGCGAATGCAGCAAATGTCTGTGTAGCTGCACCATCTGGGCTACTGAAAAACTACCTAGCTGTCCAGAGAATTCGACCATCGCATTCCAACCGCAGTTGACCTGAGGAATGCAAAGGAATGGATCATTGGCCCGTTTGTGATTATCGCTGGCTAATCACCTGAATGTCTCTGTCTAATCAGGAAAAAGATCACCTTGCAAACAACGGCAGGCTGAAGCAACATTTCTGCTGGAATTTTTAAATCAAAATTAGACTGAATTGAGCTATGAGGGCATTAAAAACATTGATGACATTTCCAATAAAATGTCTCTCCATTGCAGAATTCGGTCCGGGTATCATTTGCCGTCACTTGTTATCCCTTGATGGGATTGTCATCGGAGAGAAACAAAACTCAAGGTTTCCACTTATCCAGTTGCATCAGAGACTTAACAATTTGTTATTGTTACATAGTGCAACTTTAAACCATGTCTACGTCTCACCACACTGGATACTTTTCCTTTTCCCTCTATTCAACCATCAATCATTGTCCTTTCCCAGCTATCCTCTGTCTTTTTCACTGTCTCTTCTCTGTCCACTCATCCATGCCTCCAACCTTTTCTTCTGCTGCTTTACCTTTCTTTATCACCCTGTTCATGCACAGATCCACCCTCTGCCAATGAAAAACAGTAAATGTGCTCTCTTTGACCTGATAGGAGATTAGTCTGACATTTAGTAAAGGGCACCACATTAATACACAACAAACACATGCTCTGTTTTCCTCTTCCCTCCACACACAAATGTTCATTTAACACTAGGCATACATAATCTGTTTCATCTGTTGCTAATGAGGGCACAGTGAAGGACTTGTACACCTTCTCCTGTCTCTTCTTCTGTCAGTGTCTCTCCCTAGATCGAAGCCTCTCCCACTTCTACATATTCATTGTTTTTTGGCCTCCTCCTTTTTCTTTTCTTGTATTCTCTCCCTATTTCTATGACGTCTGGTCAATTCTACACATGTATAGGTGCATGAACATACATACATTTGATTTAAATTCTTTTTTATTGTTTGTGTGCTACATATCTGAACTACAAGCCTTTCCTCTGTCCTGCTACATCTCTCCTCTTTAAAGTGTAAATCTAAAGTTACTCTGCGGAGGCTACTGGAGCTCAAGAAGCACCATGGAGTACAATGCCTGGACAGTAGCTGGGCAAATATTTAATGGAGAAATGGATAAACATGACACATCGGATAGCGTTCAAGAATACACTTTGTGTGTTTGATATATATTACAAAATGTAAACAAGGTGACTGTAAACCAGGAGTAAGACCAGTCATCTGCTAATCAAAATATTGGTGGTCTGATCCCAGGCTTTACCAGACCACATGTTCAAGCCTCGGGACAAGAGTAGAAAAAGTGGAAGTACGGTCCATTTAAAATGTGTGATTTCTTGCTAAAACACCACAAGGGAAAACATTTAATGTGCTGTACACCCAGAAACAGAAAAGTCAAACAATGTGATATTCATGCCAAAGATGAAATTGAACTGTTACAGTTGTTTCAAAACTGACTTAACACAAAGGCCCTTTCGGCTCTCGGATTTCTATACAAGATAGCCAACCTGGGGATTGTTCATCTCAGGTGCTGGCACTGGTCCCTGGCTGTTGGATGTATGATTGCAGCAAAATTAGGCAAACAAACTCCACTCTCGCTGTACCCTTGTAGAGAATGAGCACTTTAAGAATTGGTACTTTTTTTATTTTACCTTCCTGTCTGTACATTTGAAACAACAGCTCTGCTATCACTATTTAACCAAATATGAATATTCTGGACTATGGGAGGAAGCTGGAAAACCCAGAAAAAAAACTATGTCTCATGCACCTATGCCTAATATCTGTACAATAACTTTTAACTTATCTTGCTTTTAATAAATTAATTTAACAAAAATTGTATTGTGATTTTTGCCTTTTGTTGATGTCTTATTACTACTTTTTAATGCATTCTTTGCACCATCTGTAATGCTTTTAAGGTTTTTATGTAAAGCACTGAATTGTCTTGTAAAGGAAATGTGCTATACAAATAAACTTACCTTGCCTATGTAGTTATAGAAAGTATATGTAAACTTCAGACAAAAAGGATGGTTCACATAGCTACATCTTAAACCAGAAACCATCTGTTGCAAGGCAACAGCACAAACAACATCACCGTCATACTAACCACACCTGTATATCAGAGTGTAACTTATATTTGTCTATACTGTACCTTTAGGTATGTACCCCTAGTTTTCAGTGATGAGATTTTCTACCTTTGAAATGAATTAAATGACCGTAGTGTTCACCAGAAGGATATTTTTTATATCTCAGCTGAGTACTTTTCTGAAAGCTGTACCCATGGTTACAGAAAAGGTAGCCTTATCATTTATGAGTTTTTGGGATTTGCCAGAGCAGCTGCGCCCAGATTGTGGTAGTTGCCATTCTCCGAGGTATCAGTTTAACGACAGGGTCTTCTGCTCTGCACGCCATGAGGTTTGAATATGTGTACAGTGTTCCTACAAACTAGGGAAGATAAGACAATTCATTTGCAATATTTAGAGTCATGCAATCTAAAGATGGCACATTTAAAATTAAACGTGGTAAAATGAGCCTCAGGATTAAAGATGGCCCTCTGCTAATGCTAAACATATCTTTGAAAGGTATGATGTTTCAGGCTCAAATATGACTGGATTCTATGTATCTTTGCATTTTGTCTTGCCACATTTTTTAAATTCTTCTTCCACTTTGACACATTTTATACCTCATTATGTTTATGTTCTGCTACGGTACACAGTTTCCTCGGTTTTCATCTCTTTCTTCCACAATCTTTTTCTCGCTTCTTTATTTTGTATAGTGTCTGTCAGTCTGTTTGTCTCTCAGGCGTGGCCATGTCAAGTTAACAAAACCAGACAGGGATAATTCCCTGACTCAGCCTGAGGTTTACGTTTCTTCGCTGTACTTCCCCCTCCTTCGCTCCATCCTTCTATCGTCCCTTGGTTCTTTTTTTTCCATCCAGCTGCTCAGCCATATTTCACGCTCAGTTTTATTCCATCTCAAGTAACATATTCGACCGAGTTATCTGTTGATTATGTTGTCTGGAATTTCAGCCACGCCATCAGTCTATTTGTCTTTTTTAAGTCTTTATCTATTAGTTTCTGCCTTTTAGCTGATCAATCTGTCTTTTTAAGTATCCGTTTCTTCATCTGTCCTTTTCTCTCACCTGCTTACTTCATTCAACCAGCCCACCCCATCTGTGCCCAAGCTAAATTAGATTTATCCCATCATTTCCATCCATTCATTCAATCCCTACTTCCTCCCTAATGATCCCTTCCTCTTGTCTTTTTCTTGCCTTGTTCAGAAGGTCAAGCATTGTGAACGCTGACAATTGAGGTCATATTGAGGATGTGGCTATTACATTTCAACCAAACCAGCTTTATAAACAAGCCGCATCCCTGAGAGGAAATACATATTACCACAGAAATAAAAACACTCCAAAAATCTAGAGAGCAAAGAAAAACGAGACAAACTGGACAGGGTAAGAAAACATATTTATGACAAAGCCAACTGTCTCAGTCCAGATAACCACATGGCATGCATCTGCTCTGCAGATGTTTCCCTAAATAATTTGATAGTTAAATAGTTCATACCAGCTACAGAGCTGCAGATATACAGGTGGGCAACACTGAAGTAAGGAAGAAGGAAAAGAGGCTGATCTGAGTCAGTCATGTGTAATCCTATCATTATTAATGTTCATATACACTCAGGTTATATGTTTTACATCCATATGATACACGCTGACTACAGACAGAGTAGACTGCATGTGCAGATCACATGTTAACAAAGTGTGAACATGTCTGCGGGTGCAGACACCAAATATTGTCTAAACAGAACCACATGGCTGTCTGCTGTCTATGTCCATTTTGTATGACCATTAACTATTTAAACATTACCACATTAAACTGTTAGCAGGAGGAACAGACTTTATACTTTCTATCCTGGCTGTATGACGTGACACAAGCTTAATGACATATTTTTTTATTTGCAGAACAAGGGCAGTTTATTTTATTTAACAGTTACACAAAATAGGATAGCATGTGCATGTTGCTGTGGGTGGATGATTTCTAATAAAAATGCTGAAGCTATAGCTACATACCAGTAAAACAAGGTTTCAAATGAGTTATATTTGAAACAACTGATGCAGGGACAATATATTGCCCTTTTAGTAGTAAACAGTGTCTTAAATCCTTCTTTGTTAAACAAGATTTGTAACAGGATGTAAAGTCTTAAACCTGAAATTTAACCTATTAGGATCTGGCTGCCTAACATTCTTTCAATCCAAATACACAAAAGAAATGAGAGCAAAACCACAAAGCAAGAATGTAAAATAAAACAAAAAAACATAGATAGTACAATGGGAACGGAAAAAAAATAAAAAAGCTCTCTTTGTCATTTCTCTTAAGCCTTCCCCTCACCCTCACTTCTTACAGCTACCTGTGAACGATTTGTCTCTGAGTAGTGTGATCTTTCACAGGTAGCTGAAAAACATTTTGAATACTGATGGAAACACTGTCAGATTTCCTTTCATACTTTGGTGTAATGGCTGTAAAAATGAGAATCGAAGAGATTTAGTAGTATAAAGTAAAGTATATGCATGACATGTTTCTCCCTCAGTGAATCTAGGGCCTGTTATTAAACCAACCATCTTTCTGGCTTTTGGTACTTATTCATATTCAAATGATGTTGTGATGATTTACTGGTAGTGACACATGTTGATGCACATGCAACATTCACTTGTCTGCTTGCATTCAGGTTTTCATTAAACTTTCCCCTGACATCTCTCTTCCTTTATCGTCCTACATTCATGGTTAAGAGACAGACAGAATCAATAGGAACCAGTCGACAGCAGACAAACATGGACATTTCTCCATCTCTGCTTTATGACAAAGGCAGTCAGTCCTTTATCTCCAGCATTCTTTTCTTTTTGTTTTAATTTTTAGATCCTTTGATTTCCCTTTCATTCTGTTTTCTTGGCTCAGAGAAACAGAAAGGGAACACATTTGCACCACACCACAAACCTTTGAAATGTGAATGATTATTGTTTTGTTAAAGCTTGGCTCTTTCTTTATTGCAGTTTTTGTTAATTAAAGTTTTTGAGCTTTCTATGATAAAAACATGACTGCACCACTCTGCCACTTTTGCAGCATTTTTCAAATAATGCAGTAAGTGGAGTTTGGCACAGTTAAACTACATGTAAAGTCTTGTTATGTGCATCCTTCTGAAGTTTACCTCTGACTTAAGGTTTACAATACTTGAGCATTATACTTTGCAGACAGTTGACATTTAATTCCAGGTTAGGACTGATGTTTTTTCATGTTTGAATCATTAGTACTGATGGACTTTGTGATAATCATTTGCAAAATCAGTTTGGGCATTTTTCTCATATGTTTCTCAGAAAGCGTTAGTTTTGTAACTATTTGTTAAATTGTATAGATTATTTTTCCAATGAGTAACTACCGAAAACATTATCATGTTCTTCTCCTGGATTACTTTGGTGATTTCTATAGTTTACCAAGACATATCCAATTCTACAAAACTGTGAATGTCATTTATCATTTGATATCTAAGCGTTTACCTTGACTAACGTAATGAATGGGGGCTTATGTATCCACTGTTTGAAGTCTCGTATAAAGGGAGTTTTAGTGTTTTTAACCCAGGGATGGGACTGTTTAGTCAGGATTGTAAAGGATTTTTTCTGTGTTAATGTTTGTTTATAGAAGAAAAGTCTCTGATAGGTATCTGTTACTCGATGTGTGTCTCCGTGTGTGAGACAAAACGACACAAAGATTAAACAAAAAATTTCTGTGGCCAAATCAGCCTCTACTGAAAAGTCCTGAGATGCTTGGAGCCATTGGTTGTTGGCAAACTGTATGTGTGCTATATGCACAAACTCTTTTTGTATCTACAGCATCCTGTACTGCTTTGAGCCCTTATTACAATTCAATCTTGAATTTAATTATGGAAATGTTGCTTCCTATGGAAGACCACGAGGGTAATTGAAAAAGCAATACAGCCCTGTTCATGATGATTAATAACAATTAATTAATTGTTAAATGAAAATATAGATGACTAAATATCATTTCAAATTCAACAATTAATTCATATAAAAAGAAATGAAATTTGCAATGGAAATATTAAAGAGGAATTACATATTGTATTCATTAATTCATTATTAAATCTTGTGTTTTGAAATTGCATTTTCAAATCATATTTCTTAATGCAGAATTAAATTACACAATTGCTAAATTTGGTTAGAAAAACCTTTCCATTTTATACATTTAAATAAGTATTTGCCTTTTCCATTTTCTTTTCCTCCTCACATTTTCAAATCCTTTTTGCAAACACATTTCCTTAATGGTTTTCCTTCTCCATTTAGCTATTGCGACCATTTCTGGGCCCTGATCATAGTGAAAACCAAATTCAACCGATCACAACCGCTTTACAAACTATTATTTGCTTAAAACATAAATAATATTTGTGATCAACACATTTTAAAAGAGTGTGCCATGAGTTAAGAACATTGGTGAATTTTCAGACATTTTCCCAGCTTAAAATGGTTAAAACAATGATAAACTGAACTTATCAATCAATATCAATAATTTTGAATTATATGATTGTGACAGAGTATTTTTCACTCTCAAGCCTGGCTTACCTGTACACAGTGGTTGGTGGGTAGTTGGCGATATCATAAATGAGCCGTATATGTCCTTGATAAAGTTCCAGCGCCATGGGGTCGTGGTCCTCCTTGTATAGCAAAATACCATTGTCTTTATCTGTAGCCACCTAGAGAAACAAAACGCATAAACACAAATACATTTAAAGATACAAACAAGTGATAATTTATCAGGAAGCTATTGTAAGAAGTTCTAACAAAAATAACCTGATCATATCAACAATACTTGAAGTTTACAGACAGATTTATTTATTCATTTGACTAACAATCATAGAGACTATGATTGTACTTTTTATGTTGTTTGATTCATTTGAATATAATTCCCAAACGCAAAAAATAGGTATGTCTACTTGCAGGAGCTGTGAGAAACAAAACACAGAGGTATATCCAGCCAATCTGGAAATAGAGCCCAAATGGAGGGTCAAACTGATGTGAACCAGCAGCAAAGATAGTCACATAGCCAAATAGATGTGTGTGTTTTAGGGGCATGTAAGGCTAGACAGGACAGGTAAAAAACAAAAACAATTGCAAAAATGTCAGGATTCCCGGTATTGCACTGTAACATGATTCACTTCACCTGACAGTGGTCGGAATTTTGTGATTGATCAGTGTATGTGTCAATATCTTCATCAAAATAATACAAAACACAGTATGTCATGAAATTTAACAAAAACAAAAAACATAAATTAAATTCCACTGCACATACACACACATACACCCGTGTCTAAGGAAGGTAAATCAACTTCTTTTTCTCAGAGACACACTTGACATGTCACACTTGCTCGGGTGCTCTGCTAAGCGCTAACTAACTAGCAAGTGGAAATGGGGCCACGGGGCCAAGCACTTAACACTCTGGCGTCAGTGGAGCATAGCAAAGTCAACACCTGCTAACAAGCTGCCGGAAAAAAGAGATCCCAGCAGGCCGAGAGGAGAAATGGAGGAAACAAAGAGACAGAAAGGAAAAGAAAAAAGAGGCGGAGGAGGTGTGTGAGATACAGACAAGTAAGTGAGCAGAAAACTGAGATGCAACCTGAGAGAAATGAGTGGCGTTTAAGAGAAAGAGAGAAGCACAGCGTGATTTATGAAGTGTTGTGACCTTTTAACTCTTTTTTTCATTTTCTCTTTCTTTCCTCTGAGTCAGGGCCTCTTGGTGGAGTTGTAACAGTCTTGGCATTGACATTGAAAGCTCCTGGCAGGAGCACATACGTGCACAAAAGCTCATATGGATTCAAACAGGTGGTGAATTTCAATTAGAGTACTCTCCTGTGTTTGTTTCTCTGGTTACACTCGTTTTCAAAAGGAAGATATTATGTCTCCACTAAGATCCAACCCTCAGGTGTGTGTGCATGTGTGTGTGCACAGGCTTGCTCAGTAGCCCATGGAAACAGAGGGTGTATCACACATAAGCTTAGCTTTTTTGGCACCAAGTACAACTTTAAAGGCTGCCCAACTTTGCTCTTCAAAGAGCGCTTCAGAACACGTTATCTATGCTTCCAAGTGTTGATGTTGTACAGGAGACACACTGTAGGGTTTTTTGTAGGTGAAGCAGAACATGAAAGACATTTTGCAAATGTCCAAACATGTACCTGATGTGGACCAGAATTCTAATCTTTGGACACTTGCATGGACAGAAGTCGAAGGTTAACCCTACCTGTAATGAAATATGCGCAGTTGAACGGAGCTTGGTGCCTGGCAGCTCCACATACCCATCCCGACCCTGGAAGTGAACAGTGGCCATCTTGTCACATTTATTGCCATAGAAACCAGGCATGCAGCGGCAGATGGGCTCCCCAGCAACCACCAGGCACTGGGCGCCATTCTGGCAGTCAGACTGGTCGCAGGGGCTGGTCTGTAGCAAAATCATTGGCGGTGGGTTCTCACAGAAGAGCCCGCTGGAGGAGGAGTAGATTAAATAGAGGATAACTTATTCATAAAGCTGTAATTGGATGATTTGTTGTGCTTGTATCTGCTGATAAAAGTTGTTAAGCACTTGAACTGTCATTTGTCTCAATGCATTACATGAGAAAATTGGATTGGTGAAGATGGAAGGGTAATATTCCTAAAGGAAATGGACATACTTTATCAGCATGACACTATAAACAGATTCAGTACATCAACCTGTTTCATTCTGCATCTTTTGTATCTATGAAACTTTCTGGAAATTTTGCCCATACAGTAGTTTTTCTCATGTCATTGTTGCTCTTTTTCTGTTTGTTTCCAGTATGCACAAGACTTTGTCTCTTGTTTTTTTTCCATTTCTGTCCCTTGTGATGAATTTGTTTCGCTCTCAGCAACAGTCTCTGCTATAATTAACCACATGGTGCTGCATCTGCTGCATGCACACACACAAAAACACACACATGCACTCAGTAGGTCGAAACAGTCAAGTGTCTGATTATGAAGTGCCATCTGCATTTTCCTCCCAGTCTGGCCCTGCAGTGCTTGACGTTGTTTGTGTCTGAGCTGTTTCCGTGCCTCTCACCTGAAACCCTCTTTACAGACGCAGGTATAACCATTGACAGCATCCACACACTCTGCACCGTGTTGACATTTATTCTCCAAACAGTCATTATAGTCCTGCTCACAGTGTTGGCCCACATATCCTGGTAAACACTCGCACCTAAAGTGACAGGGAAATATGGATTGGATTAGTCTACCTCATGATTACATGCGGTTTACTTTACACAGAGTTGACACTTTGGTCCAGTAGGAAAACATATTTCTGAGCAGCAAAGCAAAGTACTGATAAAGTTTTACATGGTGAAGATCAATCAGGAATGGGCACATTATACATACATAATCATTAGTTCCTGTAGTTAAAAAAAGGGACTGTGAAGCCCTGACATTTGTGAGCTATCTTTCTAAAAGTGTTATTTGATGATTGAGATCTTGGGGTTGTGCAGCCAGAGGTTACATCTACAGACTGTGTATCGTAAACTAGGCTGCTGACTCATACATGGACAACTAAAGCTGAAAACTATAAACATGCCTGTTTTTGTTGTAAAGTTGGGCTTTTAAACATAGGAACTGAGGTTAGGAGCCAATACTACAAAGCTATTTGAACAATCTGCAGCTTTTGACACTTGTGTTGGATCAAATTTTTATGGTGGAGCGGTTGTTGCCTGGTTCAACATACTAATTCCACACAGTATTTAGGAAATGTATTAAACCATATTGGCTTAAGAGAATATTATGATCCAAAACAATGGTCTGTTGGTGCTTTCAGACAAACGGTTTCACAGATATTCTAACTATTAAAGGTAGTTTATGTGTCTACACAGAAAAAAAAATTAAAAAAAATAAAATTAACATAAATAAAAAGTGGGTCATACAAGCAACAGCTTTTAAAGTTAACCTCTAAAATGCTAAACATGAATGGTAAAACAATGGTGTTCAGTTTTTACCAGGAGGACTATGTAACAGAGTAATTGAAATGTGATTGTCACACTTCTCCTGCCCATAAGCTGCTCTTTACATCCCTTCAGCATTCCTATCTGTGCTAGAATGCAACCAGAAAAAGCCCTTAAGAGTAAGTTGTCTTTCAGGAGAGATTTCCGGGCCTTTAACCCTCAGCGAGCTCTGAACACTGCTTGCTACAAATGTACATCATTTGGAAGGGCAACAGAGCAAATAAACATAGATCACTGTCAAAAGGTACAGTAATGCCCTAAAAAAACATATTTATCTAAAATGTCTGAATCTTTCAAGGCCAAAGGTTGCTTCAGTCAGAAAACACAATACTTTAGTTTATTCAATGCCTCATGAAAAAGGTTTATGATAGTTTAGTCTCAAGGTTAAAACAAAAACCATGACCTTTGGGATGATATGTAACATTTCATTTAAGTGCTTCAAAACCACTTAAATGTACTGATTTGAACACAGTTGAATGGATCTTTTTATACATTACATACATTTAGCACATACAGAGTTCTTATCAAAAGTCCGGACACAACAACTTAAAACATAGAGAACAATATATTTGCTCACCTGTAACTGCGGCCAACATGGACGCACTTGGAGTCATGCTGGCAGGGGTCAAAACCACTGAGACAGGGGTCAACCACCTCTTCACACAGATCACCTTGTGACAAAGAAAGAAAAGATTTATTTCATTTTCTGGCTATGAAATAGTCTGAATGTAACAGCTCACTCAGCTGAATTTGGGATTTGCTTCTGTTTTATACAGATTGTGGCATCATGTGAGCACAGAGACTGGAATTTTTCAGTATGAGAATGTGGGGAAAAAAGCACTTGGAAATGAAAGAAAGGCAGAAAAACAGAAGATTAAAAGAGACTGGGAGAAACTAACCTTTTCACATATACTCCTTGTTAGCTTCAAATGACAGCAAGAAAAAAAGGGAGAGTAAAACAGAGAACAAGGGTTGGAAAAAGATCATTTATACATGCGTGTATATCATGTTTAAGACCTCACATCTGCTCACACACAGAAAACGCTATCAGCTTTTTCACAGAGTTGAAGAAGAGGGTGGTGGTTAATCAGCTGTGTAACAGTGGTGGGTGTTCAAAGATATACACACATACACTCACATGCTTAAAAAGGTGAGAAGGGTTAACTGTGTGTGTAAAAACGGTAGCTAAAGTTGTTCACACAAAGGAGGGGGAGGTCAAGCACATTTCCATCGTTCTCTGTCTACTTTAATCTAATCCTGCTGCTTCACTCCCACCCTCTCAGTCTCCAACAGCCTCCTTTAAGTCATGTTCTGAGCTACACGTGATTTCTCATCTGAAATTCCTTTAGCTGCACAGACAAAACAGTGAGCTGCAAAAATACATTTTACTCCCCCAAGGTGACAATTTTACACTTCAGACAAGTGAAGATGCAACATTTACCAAACCACCTGTAATACCTGTGAAATCTATCAAAAACAAATAAGACAGCTTTATAGATGAATATAAACACTTGATTTATCCTGTGGCCTAAATTCTCCCTCACTATGAGATCACTTTTAAAGAAGGGCAATTTGTAAAGCAGGATTAGTGTCCTCTGTGTCCAGTGACTGAAGCAACACAACAGATTTGTCAATTTTTTTTCCAGCACTGACCAACTCTGAGAGTTTTTGACACCATCTTTTTTAATTAATCCTTTCTCAAATTTGATGTTTATTATACTGAAGTTTTTCGAGATGGACATTTGTTCAAATTAACTGTCAGATTGAATAAAGCTGTATTAAAATATCTATTCATAACATTTAGTAAAAAATAAAAACCTTGCATGCAAAAAAAGATTTCTGCCAAATTCCATGTTAACAAGCTACCTTGATTTTAAACCCCTTAAAAATCAGTAAAAACATTTTTTTAAAAGGTTTTTTTTCTTCATACTGTAAACCATTAGCCTATACACACACCAAAATCTCCACTTAAATGTTTCCCTATATTAAAGGTAATTTCCTAGAGGATTGTTTTCTTTCTTTTCTTGTTTATGTGCAAACATTAAATCCAAAGTTGGCTCTGTAAATCTTTTGCCTCTGCTATGTCAGCAAGATAAAACAAGAATTTATCTTCATCTGGTGTCTACATTTTTGTAAAGCAGGACACCATATTACAAATATATCATTATGTAAAGGAAGGGTTATAGTAAGAAGGTTCATTTCAGCAGATACAGACAAAAACTGTGATACCACAGTTAGTGTAGCTTGTTAATTTAAATTAAAATGATAGGAATCTTTTATATCTAAAGCAAACATGATCAAACCCAGTGCAACAAATATGAAGAAAATTATTTATTGCAATGTCAGGAAACTTGACGACAACATCTACGCACATTACATTTTTCTTGATGAATTTGTAAACCTAACTAAACCTTTAAAAGATTTGAGTATTTAAAGTTTACAGTCTCAAATTGCTCCTTGCAGTCTTGAAGTTGAGAGTCAAGATATCTCTCACATAATCTAATACACAACCTGACATTTAACTTATTGAAAACTTTGTAGAAACCCAAAATCATATATTTAAAAGGTCTTGAGGTATTAAATCTCTTTGGTATAAATATGATGTGACATTCCCGGACGCTGAGTTTGGAGAAGTGAAGGACTGTCCTCTTAATGTGACACCTGATGATTATGCTGTGGTTCACTGAGCTCGGTGGAGGTTCAGATCCAAAGGAGCCAGCTGTGTGTGTGTGTGTGTGTGTGCAACAGCTGTACGTGGTAAGGTGACTGGCAGGGAACGAGGATTGCCAATACCAACAATGTTAATGACTGATGGGTGTGCTGGTGAGTGTGTTTGTGTATATTGACTGAGGTCCAGTATTTGAAGGGACCTGATGTGTGTGTGTTTTAGAGGATACGGGCACAGGCAAGAAAAACTTGATTTCCCAGTCAGCAGTTTAGCTTCTACTAGTTGGACTTCTCCAAGTCGGCTCTATTTCTCTCTTTTACTGCGTCTGGCCTTTATCAACCCTGTCTTTGCCCTTTCCCTTCCTCTGTCTATTTTTCCTTTCCTCCCAGAACAAAGTCCCTCTCTGCCATTTCACTCTTATTCTCTTTCTCCTTCTGTCCTGTGTGATTGGTCTTTAAACCTCCTGCAGGAAGAGTTTCAGGTCACTGCAGAGAAGCTGTCCTATTACTAACTTACCATCCAGTAAAGTGGAAAATAAGATTCTGTATGTGAGTGTGTGTGCGGAGACTTGGTGACCCATGTGGTGTCTCAGGGGAAAGGACTGAAGGTTGCAGGAATATTTCAGCATAGAAACAGACAATGTGCTTTGGCATGTGCTTGTGACTGTTTACCTGTGTAGTTGGGTGGACAGATGCAGGTGTAGTTGTTGACACCGTCGATGCAGGTGGAGTTGTTCTCACAGTCGTTGTCTTCACAGTCATCTGGGTTTATCTCACAACGCTGACCCTCGAAACCAGGTGGACACACGCAACTGCACGCAAACACGCAGAAATGTGCATCATTACAACCGTTTTTGGTGCATTTCTGATCATACACTTCTGTAGCACAGACCTGTAGACATGAAACATAATCATTTACTTCTCTAGACTTTAACTTAAATTGTCTTATAATACATAACTTTACTAAAACTTAACTTAATATTTAAGCTTTATCCTTGTATCATGTAAGTGCTTACACACCACTGAATTAATAGAATATCTATATTTAGTAGACATCATTTCATGCCTCCTTTTATAGCTGTAATTAACTTTTAACATTGCTGATCAAAGTTTTAACTCTCCCTGCAGCACACTATAAACCCAACAATCTGCACAAAATTTAGAGAGCATGAAGCTTCTGTTTTAAATGCAGTGTCTTTATCCATGCTATCTCTGTTGTCAAAAGTTTAAAATCCTGAGGTTTTATAATAAAACTGCTACAGAGTGTGGGTGTTTTGCATGAGTAAGAATAAAATAAATAAACAATAATAATAAAAATAGTTTGGACACTGCCAACCTAAACCCCTACTAAGGAATAATCTTCTTCTTTATCACACCTGCCCCCTTTTGTCACCAACCCGTGATTTCTTCCATCTTTCTAGCCTTTGCATCTCAGTCAGGTTAACTTTTAGTAACAGATACCAAACAGGAACACTACTTTTAAACAGAAGATCAAGGCAAAATCCTCCCCTCACACCTAAAAGTGCATTCTGCAACATGTCCTGTCTGTCCTACTTTTACAGTATTTAGTTACTTTCATTGAAAGATTTTTGCAGTGAAAACACCCAGATTGTAAATTGACTTCAACACAAGTAAATGAAAGTTATCAATCCACACAGACACAGTATTATTTCTTCTTCCTTGTACCCCAAAATTATTATTCTAGTGTAGTTTTTCACTTTTTTTTTCCACCAGACTTTGCTGCCTCACAGACTTTTCTCACGCCAACACTTATCTTGTTTGTTCAGTCCTCCCACACATATGATAGTCAGTTACCCCACCCGGTCTGCCTCTCAGTCTGGATTCTCTGACCTCAAGGAGGGCTAAATGACCACAAAACAAATTCTGTGCCTGAGACATAAGGAACATTGTTGGGCCTAGGTGACACAGCATAGGAGTGTTTCATAATTATGACATCCGAGACAATAATCACAGAAGCAACATACTGTAGTTTGGATGCTGATGCGTGATGGGGTGACCTAAAATTAGATTCAGTAGAAATACTTGGTGCTCAGTTAGTAAATGCAACCCTTCTTTATCTAATAAAAATGTTGTTCAGTTTTACACAGATTGCTTTGAAATCTTCAGCCACTTGAAAGGTATGCATATTACAATGACAGGATAAAGGGATAGGGATTGAAACCAGAAGAAAAATAGCAGTAGGAAGAATAAAAAAATTAAACGATCACCTGAGAAACAAAGAGCACTACTGGGACTGACAAGGTCAGGGATCACAGCTCCACCAATCAAATCCCTGTCCTGACATTTAAATTATATAGTTTGACAAATGGGCTCTTGCTATGAGCCAATCTAATTGGACTTAAGTATCCCCAGCTGATTGCATAACATGTTCAAATGTCAAAGGGTCCTGGTTTTGCTCTCCTTCTGGATCTCTCCCTGTCAGCCAGGTCACTCACACAAGAATCTACCTGTATTGGTATTACCATTAAGAGAAGACCAGTAAAGGGTAAAGAGACCTATAATAGCATTACCACTCCAGCATGTGAAAGGCCAGACTCATATCAAAGCTTTTCAAAGGGCAAAGGCCTTGTTAAGAGGGTCGAGGGGGGACGCAAATCTGGTAGAAAGATATTAATGACAATTCTTTCAATTATAGTTGCTGTTTGTCAGAAACCTTAGACAAAGGGAAACTCTGGAATGACCTAGACAGGCACAATCACGGACGCCCCTGCACACACACACACATAGTACATATGGGCACTTATTAAACGGGGAGACTGAATTTAATCTTTTTTGAATAAATCCAACTAGAAAGGCTGGCTGTCTCCTTGGCCTCTCTGAGACGTTTAAAGAATAAAACAAAATGTGCCAGATGTGGTTTGGTTCAATTTCATGGCAGAAAAACTATTTTGTTAGCAATGCACCATATCAAAAATACTTTATACATACGGTGTGTTTTAATTCATCCCATTGTTGAATATTTGTTGACCTTTTCTGTTGCTTTTGGTCTGTGGTCTGCTTCCAACTTATATTTTTCTTTGTATAAATGTAACCTCAACACTTTTATTGTGGTTTTGTAATCCATAAGGGATTAAAGACGAGATGATTGGCGGTAAAACAGGATGTTAAATATTTTATCTCATTGCCATGATTTCTGTTAAACAACTCTACAAAACGTGTTAGAGTTCTCCAAGACAGAGGTGAGAAACATGTCTGAAATCCTGGATGAGCTGACTGAGGCTGGTAAGGAAAGTGAATGAGTCTCCACTCCCTCAACAACTGCCACTCAGAGGCTCTTGACCCTGATGTCTCCAGTGGAGGTGCTCTGTAGCCGGGAGTCAAACACTGTGATTATGTTGAGCAGCTCCCAGGTGTGAACGTGTAAAACTGTGTGAATGTAAAGCAGTGACATTCATGAAAAGCAGCTAGGGTTGGCCATATGCTCTCCTTATGCGAACATAGGAGAAAAGAAAGATTACGTGCAGGGGTTTAGAATGTGAAAACATTTATTAAATAGGAAAAGAGTCATGGTCCAGTACAGATATTCTGTATTAAAGTCTTGTGTAATGAGACAGCTATAGCTAATCTTGTAAATTTAAAGGAAAACTGTGCTATAAAGGGTTCCAATTATTTTTTTCTGAAATTTTAGAATTAAATTAGGTTGGTGGCAGAAATCTTTTTCTGAGCTGAGGGCTAAATGGAGTTTCTTCCTCCCACCCCCTCCAACCCAATACACACAGAAGCAGGAAAACACATCATAAGGTTAAAGTAAGTAATGCTGCGTTCTATTTGAACTCGGAACTCGGAATTTCCGACTTCCGAGTAGGAAGTTTCAACTGGAACGGCCC
>JBBBVU010000007.1:13416231-13441105 GCA_037177055.1 Atherinosoma microstoma | reverse complement strand
CTATCTATCTATCTATCTATCTATCTATCTATCTATCTATCTATCTATCTATCTATCTATCTATCTATCTATCAGACTATCTATCTATCTATCTTGGAGCTAACATATGGAGACAAGAAGTTGAACTAAAGTGTTTTGGAAGCATGACAAACATCAGAAACAGCATGATACATTTCCAGCAGGGAAAGATGAAAAACACCCTGCTGCTGCCAACCAAAGGACCATCAAGCGAGGGATGTCAAAAAGCTTCATCCCAGCTTCGAAAGGGCAAATCAAATTGCAAACTCTGTCACAACTTCTACTGCCAAGGACTTGAATTCATATTCAGTCTTAGAACCAGAGCTGTTCCAGCTTGTTGTTAAAGTTGGAGCTGAGATGCACTTTGGAGTCCCATCTCAAAAATATCTTACAAACACAGTGTTCACCAAACATGATACTATTGCTAACTACACATAACAGGAGGATACCTACTATAACTCTGTTACTTTTTGTCAATTTTTTTTCTACATCAGCATCTGTGTTAACTTACTAAAAATAGGCTCCCTTTCGTTTTTGCACTTCTTTGTTTTTATCAATGAAACATACTGGACATAAATCAATTAAAGATCATTACATATATTATGCTTTAAAAGTGGCAAATATTCAAAGTAATCTTTATATAATTGCATTGAAGCCCTCTGGATAAAAATCTAATCCAATCAGGAGAGATTCAAAAACCCAAATCGTGATATCATCTTTTAGTTTGTGGACTCCCATTTTGAAGTCTCAAGTCATAGTTTACTTAAAGCAGAGAAAAGAGTGACCTATGAAGCTATGAATGCCGACATGGAAAGAACTTATCAATCAACGGATGTGACATTTCCTGTTTATTATTAATTCCACTGAATCTAACCAACTTAAAAAAAGTCTTGAAACTGGCAATGACAGCATAACCCCCTACTGCCTTCAAGTAAAAGTTACAGGGCCATCAAACAAGCTGTAGGGGATTAAATCCATCATCATAGGGAACCCTGCTCTAAAATGTTACACACTACAATTATAAACAAAAAGCATCTGCATTATGCCAATACTAATATTTGCAGCATTATCATCATCATTCACACATCTTATGCAACATTTCTTACAGTTATGAAATCATTTAAAATGTAAATGCAATATTTCATTATAAGAGCCTTCAATTTACTTTTAATATGCTGGATTGTCTGTGATTAATCTGTTATATATACCAAATATCAGATTTTAGTTTTCAGGCAATACACTGAATTTTGCAATGATGTTTCAAAAATGGCCTAAAGAGGCTATGTCTTTTTATAAAGAGTTTATACTTAAGATGCAGCATGCTAACAACGCCGAAAATTTTTCCAGTGGCATAAAGGATTCATAATGGCACGATGTTTGAAAATAGCCTGACTTGAGTTTTGCACAATGCTAAAGTGCACATACCCATATTCACTTCTTCACATTTATTCAACTTACAATCTAAAGTGCAGTTTTTGTAGAGCTCTTGCTGGAATGTGAACATATATATAAAGCAAGAAGTTTAACAGGCTTCATCGTTTGATCAGTCAATACTTTCAGTTCAGAGTGCTGCAGTCATCATTTATACGCTGATGGACAGGTAGATACATTATGCATACTGGGCTGAAGTTAAGCCTGGTAAAGCTGCTAATACCACTGGCTTATGCGGCATGCCTGTCCATCTAGGACACCTTTCACACAAGCAACCGATTCAAAACAACAAAAATCTTTTGCTTCTTCCACGCCAGCTTGACTCCATTCAGAAGCTCTGGAATACAAAGAGAAGTGGGACCACACGGCACTAACAGCATTGCTGGATAATAACAGATATTGCTTCCATTAGTAATGTTTTTTTCAGTTCTTAACATTCAGTCAGCAAAACAGTGAGTCTACATAGACCAAACTTTCAATTGTCTAAAAAATTCTTCTCATATGAATTGTGTTCAACAACTACCTTTCACAAAACCTCCAAAAAACAAAATCATTGACCGTGTGCAATCTGGGTTTGCATTGTTGTTAGTGTTAATGCATAATCCTATAGTAAATGAATTTATGGTTTCATCCAATCATTCATTCTTGTTGGTTAGAATGAGTTTTGGATGGTGTCTTACCTTGAATCCATACGGACAGGTGCAGTGGTAGGATCCAGCAGCATCAGGCACACATGTACCGTTGTTCTGGCAGGGGGCTGCCAAGCAGGGGGCGCACTTTGACATCAGGCTGATATCTACTGGCCCTATGTATTATAAAAGAAGCACAAAAAGGGGAAAAATGGGAGCTGATGATAAGAAGACAGAAGGAGGCCAAAGGATAGTGTCAAAGGCAGATATACATATTCAGTCACACTGAGCTAAAAGCACTCCCATAAGTAATTTAAAGGACTGTGTGAAGAAAAGTCTTTGTAGGAGTGGAAGTGTAAGTGCTTAGGAGAGCAATGAACGTGATTTGTTTTAGAGGCCAGGACATGTAGAAGCAAGAAGAGAGAGAGTTTCAGTATGATGGTACAGCTGTACCTTGATTAGAGGTTGCTCTTAGAATCTGAAGCAACAGCACAGCTTATAATATTACTTTCATTGATCAACTTTACAGTTTTATTCTTTGTGCAAAAGGATCTTTTCTCCTTCGGTTTGATGGCAGGGGAGCCCTGGAGCAGATGATGCTAGAGGCCTGCTTCTCCTGAATGCACTATATGAATGAAATACTACAAAGAGGATAGGATTGTTTCTTTTAATCTCTATGGAAATAAATTTTAGGTGTATTACTGAATTGTCCTGTACATGAAATGTGCTATACAAATAAACTTGCCTTGCCTTGCCTTACTGACCAAGTTGAATTAATGAGGCTAAATGTCTTTACCGACTTGTTTGTTTGACACCCAGAAGCTACCTAAAGAAAATGAGTCCAAATAATGTTTAAAAGCACCATAAGCAGACAGACAACGATGTCAAAGTCAACATTACCAGCAACATTAGACTGTGGGAGGCCAGATCCATCCTAGTACTTCAACAAAATCACTTAAACTCAACAAGAGAATGAAAAGATCTGGTCTGATTTCAGGGATTAAGCGAGTGCCAAAGCAGTTCAAGACTGACATGTATGATGTTTGAACCCATATTAAGGAAACAGAACAGGAGCAGCTGATAAAAAGAAGAGGAGTATCCTTACCTTTACACTGAAATCTATTGAGTGGCGTGGTGAGCAGCAATCTGTCAGCCATGTCTGGAGGTCCAGTACAACGAGCAATGCCTAAAATCACATTTGTTTTATCTTTCATTTCTCTCACAGGGGAGTAACAGACTTTTGTAAAGATTTACACCAAATTTTTCTTGATAGGTTCTTTAATAACATACTGATTTCTTACCAGGTTCTTTAAAGCCGGCTTTGACCCACTGAGAGAGCCAGCGTAAGTCACAATTACAGTACAAAGGGTTGGCACCAAGAGCACTGTGCACAATTAGAAGAAACAGGAAAAGAGAGATTTGGCACTCAGACACACTGACTGAAAAGTATGCAAACATTAGATACAGATAAACAATGATGAGGCACCACGTACAGGTGGGAGAGAGAAGTGAGGTGGTTAAAAGCTCCTTCAGGGATAGTTGACAGGTCATTACCATGGAGAGTCCTGAAAAAGAAGAACAAACAAGTTGAACATTAATACTAATCACAACATTGACCCTGTTGAACATTTAAAAAAGTCACTTTTTGGTGACTTTCACTGATCAAGTTTTTGTGTAGTTAATTTAATCAAATACTTATGTTTGTGTATAATCATGCTTTTTGTAGCAGGAAGAGAAATGTAGAAGAGGCTTATTCATTTGACTGTTGCTTCTTACCAACACTCTTTAAATGTCTAACACTACCAGTTTACTCAAACTAATATGCACTTACATTGTCACAGCTGCTTATATTTCTGTGAGAGAAATACAATAAAATATCTGGATCTAATCTTTAGTTAAATCCAGATCTTGAAACTACCTTTGAAGTTTGCAATAAGGATCGTAAGAAACCTACTGCATTATATCCATCATGTCAAAGGTAAATGGAAGTTAATCTCCAGCTGCTTAACACTCAGTTTGGAGCAAACTAACACACCAATGTAAACCTCACCAGCTGCATACTGAATTATTTATATTTATTTGTGGTTCCTTGCTGCAGACACATAATCTTTGCTTTTGTATAATGGAAAAAGTGAATTATTTATGAAAGAATAATATAAAGAAAAACCAAAAGCTTATTTTCATTGCTGGCCAATAGCTTGTTTTGGTCTCTGAATGGAATATAAACTGTCTCATGTGGTGATCTAGCAGACTGTGGAGTGTGTCGGTGCACACACATTCATGTGTGTGAAAACCTTGTGTCACATGAACTGAAAACTGAGATGTTTATTGGTGTGCATTTTTGGTTTGTGCCATAGGTTTTCAATTCACATACTTGATTGTGTAGATGTGTGTGTTTGCGATTCTAAAACTTTTGTCTCAGAGGAGCCAAAGTGGAGTGGATGTGTGTGTATGTGTGTGTCTCTTGTGTCTATCCATTTGAGTGTGTTGCCCGCTGGATACAAGTTCACATTCCATTAGAGCGAAGGGATGTGGCAGGGGACAGCTATCAAATCACCACTATTGGAAAACTGAATTTGTGTGTATGAGCCAAAATTCAGTGTGTGCATTAAGGTCAACCTTTACCAGGGTGCATGCAAATGTTCATATACAGATCAGAGTGCTTTCTGTTCTCACAAATAGGTGCTTGTTTGAGTTCTTAATGTCTGTAAGAGTTTGTGTCCATCTGTGTATGTGTTTGTGCATCTATATGGTGGTCTAACAGCCCCTGCATAGACTGGCCCAGAGGGGGTTGTGGGTAATGAGGAAGTGACAGTGATGACTGCCTGGCAACCAGTTGCTATGCGGGGGCAGAGAGGGATCAGTCCCCACGGCAACATCAAATAAAATGAAAGGAAGAAAGAAGGGAAGAAAGTCATCACTAAACTTCTGCAAGGTGAAAGTCTCATAAGAGATACAGTCAATTTGTAGAGAAAAGGCCAAAGCTGCCATCTCAGAAGGTGACATACAGACATGTTTGGCTCCGTAAAAACAATGGTTGCCAAAGCCTTTTTGTGACTGCTATCTTCTTAACAAAAAAAACAAACAAACATCTAGAAAGTAATCAATCAAATAGTTCAGCAGTGTCTGCTACAGTCTTTGATATGTTGAATTTATTTGTTACTTCATCAATAGAGAAATCCCATCAGCTTTATCATGTTGAGATAGACCGTAAAGTTTTAGGAACCATGTAGCCTTCATTTTCCAATTACTTGCATGACCCAACCTTTTTAGTAATAATAAAAGGTGCAGCATGTAAGATCAAAGGACAGAAAATACAGAATATTTTACATATTATTAAGAACTGTGTTTCTATTGGTTTCTAATCACTTGACTAAAATAACTTGTGTTTTTATTATTTTAGAATGAGCCATTTATATCTGCTTGCTGTGGGTCTACATACATGAAAGCTCTCATATTTGTGCCATCGTTTTTTACTATGGTGTGTCTGAGTGGACAAAACTGTGTGAAATGAGAACATTCTGGGCTTCAAAACTGCATCATCAGCATCATGTGATAGGTGCTAGAGCACCGTTTGGCAGAAGTAATGCCTTAAAAGGCATATAGAAGAAGACAGTTCACATAGACACAATTTTGAAGTAGTTACCTGTAGTGCAGACATCGCTGCACATGAAGCCACTGGATCCACTCACAAATTAAAACAGGTTTATGCCTGGAAGACTTTTGGCCACTGGAGGCCACCGTCCATTCACAACTGCACTTAGCATTTGAAGTCATCCCATCTCTACCGCTAGATGTCAGTCTTATACACTGAACCTATAAGTACCTTGATAATGTTTTCTTCTTTTAAATATTGACTAATTCAATACAAAAGTTCACCAAGTTAAGTTACTGTATACCACAGATAATTTCAATACAAAGCATTTCAAGTTTTAATTCTAAGCAAGCAAACATAAGAATTGTCAACTATGTAGTCCTAAACTGTTGGGTGATTTGTATTTTCAATATTTATGGGGTGAGTCAGAAAAGAATATATATTCCAAACAAGCATAACTCTAAAATGTTGTTAAAACTAGAATGCATCAATATTCAACCTGCTAATGTTGCTTTTTACCTATGGATCTGATATCTACTGAGCTAAGAAAGCTAATTCTATCTGGTAAATGCATCTTCCTGAATTTGCAGAGAAGCTCTGATTCTTTTTTTAAATATTGAATGAAGAATAAATAGATTAACATTTCAGTTAAGCTAAGGGGAAGAGCTCATACTATGCATGTTTGGGGACTACAAATGTGCTCATAGAACTTTAGTTTTTGAAGTTGCACACAATGGGTAGATTTTTTTCACCATCAACACCCACATCTGCAGTGGTCATTGTGGACTGAGTGGTTGTACAAACTTGTGTCTGAAATAAAACAACATTCTAATATTTTTCAGCTACATAATGATTTCTCCACAGCTGTATTGTGATAAAAATATCAAATATTTACAGTCTGAATTGTTCATTTGAAGCACATTTTTCCTGATTTGCACAGACTTTAAAAATAACCAGACTTAGATATGAAACATACAAGAATAATAAATTCTGCTGTCATTTAGGAATGAAATCTGTATGAGCTGGTAGTTTTGTGTACCACATACATGTTTATTGTATGATCAGGTCTACGTGTGTGAAGCTGCCCGTATGTGAGGGGGTCGTTGGACAGCAGCATTCACATGCACACTGTGTGCGAGTGCATGTGGGTTTTTGAGACAGAGGGTGGACAACAAAATGGATGACAGAGAGAGACAGAGGCTGAAAGTCGATAAATCAAACACAACACTGGGCGGAAGGAAAGAAACGGAGGAGAGGATGGATGGACAGGGGCAACCAGCAAGATGGAGATGCCAGAACATATAGCAGATAGAGAGGGAGCATTTAAGAAATGAGAGATGGGTTAGTGTGACTGTATTTTAACACACCACTTAGCTTAAATCAGGGAAGTGCTTAAACTTGGATCTAGCTCAGTAATATAGCCAGCAAAGGGGAGTGTTGAATATTGAATCTACTGCGGCACTTAAGGATGGAGTGTACTACTCACAGCAGGCGAAGTGACTTCAGCCCGTCAAAGGCATGAACCGGGATGCAGCGAATCTGGTTATAGCTCAGGATGCTGAAAGAAAAAGGATGCAAACAACTTTAATAACACAGCGACAAATTCACAAAGGGAGACAGAATGGCTGACAAAGCAGATTTGGTTTACAGATCTGTAGATTCTGTTGGTTAGATATGGGAAAATTAATGAGAACAGTTTAAACGAAACAAAAAATTTATAATGAACTAAACATAAAGTTTACCAATGTGTGGCAGGCAGAAGCAGGTTTAAAGACAGCATTAGGATCTTTGATAAATAATGAAATTAACCACTTAAGTATGCTCTTACCATTTCGCTAATAATTAATCATGGAGCATGATAATGATTTTAACATTAGAAGTTGACCCCTTCATATTTGATTTAAAATAATTGTATAAAATAGTAGCACTGGTTAACAGCGTGATGCTCAATAAAGTAACACCTAATCATACTTGCTGATGGTTAAGAGGCCTAAGAAATCTTTAATCTCTTCAGGTTCAAATGGTGTGAAAATTCCCTAAAATGAGCCTCACAGGTCAGTAGAAAGTACTGGCAAAAATCTGATGTGGAGAATCAAACACATATCTCTGCCATTAGTTTCAATTCTCAGTAAAGCGGACATAGGCAAAACATTTAACAGAAAAACGTTCCAGTGATGCTATCTCTGGGCTGACAGAAAACTGTGGTTGCATCCTGCAGCAGGCAAGCGTAAACCAGTACAGCTACATGAAATATGAAACAGGGCATTACTGGAAAACAACAAATGTGCTCAGTCACTTTGCCCTGACATGCAAAATCCAGTAAGCCAGTACTGTGTAATATGCCATGCGAGTTTAAAGGTAAAAGAGAGAGAAAAACAAAATCCAGTTGAAAAACAAAGAAAATCATGAAGGAATGGCAAAGAAAAGAGCGAAATAGAGGTAGGACAGGAGCTACGGAAGGGATAATGCCCGATGAGGTGTCCATTATCAGAAAATAATGGACGACGTGGAGGCGTGAACCGTCCGACGTGAACCAAGTCCATTATTTTCTGATAATGGACACCTCGAAGGGCATTATCCCGCCTTTACCATGGTCACTCATGAAGGAAATAAATATCAAATCAATTATTAATAGTTAATGTTGTTTTTACCGTTAGAATCGTAAGTTTTTCACAAGAAGCGGCTGAGTGGACTATTTAACATCTCTTGTTGAGACGCGTTGCCAAGGTAACCGGCTCTGGCCGCAGCACCTGCAGCTCGGTCGGCCGCAGCTGTCATATTATTGCAAGAAATGGCCGTTGATGGTGAAATGTGATAGAGATACTGGCATGTCCATCATAGAGGCATCTGAAGGACTGATATTTAACGTGTAACGACTGCAGCATCTTCTGTTTGTCCCTCTAGCAAGTTAGCTAAAGGCTCCCAATTTCCTCATCTGCTGCCTCTTGTGACTGCCTGCATTCAGGTCTCTCTCCAAACTCTCAAATGTCACAACATATGTGGATGCAGCACCGTGTGCTTGTGTTATGACTTACAGTGTGGCGAGTTGAGTCATGTTGCTGAAGGTGTATCGGGACAAAGTGCTGATGCTGTTGTTACTTAGGTCCCTGTGCAAATATAAACATACAGTAAATTGCCAAAGACAGACACACAGAACATACTGCATGCAACCATTATGAGTTTGTAAACTGCTCAAGGATTTGACATTTGTGTCCTCTGTTCAAGGTTGTGAGAGAAGTACATACACAAGTGACAGCTGCTTCAGGGCTGCCAGCTCCTTCGGCACAGATGTCAGCATATTACCCTCCAGGTATCTGCAAAGAAACACACATACTTAATTGAGTATGTTTTGAACATGCACAGACAATAGGTCTTTAGGGCTGAATAAATGAAAATATAACTAAACATACTGTTTGAGAAATTCTGATAAAAAAGATGTGGAAGACAGAGGAGATGAATAAAAGCCAGATAAGAGGATGGTAGGCATTTGTGTTGTACGTTGGTATATGAAAGGAAAGGTACGTTTTTTTCTGGAGGTTACAAAAGAATATACAGCGTTCTTGGCTGCATGTTTTGTTGTGTTGCTCCAGGAGAAAAACTTATAAAAAGCTACACTTAAAGAACTATTTACTAATTTGTATGTCATTAACCTACTGCCTGACAAACGGAAGCAAATTAGGGCTCAATGATTAATCCCAAAAGACTGAACATGGGATTAGGGGTCAGCCACCACAAGATTCTGGGACATTACACACTGGATGTCTTTTTTTTTCTTCTTTAATGCTGTTGTTATTTTTACCTTTCTGATTTGCCCCCGGAATATACTTTTTAGCAGATAGTACAGGACAGACACAAGAGTGATACCAGTCTTCATTTGACCATAAGCATCTTAACTGATGACACTGGCATGACATGATGATGTAACAACAGAATTTAGTAGGATATCATTATAATTCATAGCAAAAATGAAATTTCATCAAATCAGATCAAATAAAATTAATCTATGCTTTTATGTGTGACTATAGGTCTATGATAGAGTTTGGTCAGAACATAGTAAATCAGAAGTTGTGACCACAATTTTATCATCACGTGTCAATACAATACTGAGATAGTGGTGATTTAATGTCATTCCTTCTTGTAGTGATGGGATTTCCAGCTCTTTTCAGTGATCCAGATAACTTGGCTCAACTCAGCAAAAGGAACTGGATCTTTCATCCTTGTAAAAGGCTCAATTTAACAGTTAGGCCATTTTTATGCATCTTTAGTATGTGTGCATGGAAGAATATGACCATATTACTATTAAAACATCTTTTTAATATTTCTACATTATCTTTGATATAAAAACATGAAGCATTACATATGTGCAGCCTACTTAAAAGTTTAATTTATGTTCAGTGTCATAAATTTGTGTTTCATTACAAAATCTGAGCACACTGCATCTGCTTTTTTGTGCATAAACGCCACTGTGCTCCATCTGTCCAGTTTCTACATATGTTTAATATGACAGTTTTATCTTACACATTCTGCATTCTGCCTTTGTGTTGTTTATGTTTTAAAATGAAGCCAGATGCTTGGCCTACTGTGTTTCCGACTCTCTCATCTTAATCTCTGCCTTACATGTACTCCTTCCATCTCTGTGCTCTCCTCTGCCAAGAGACAGGACGGTTTTGGCACATGAGAGGTTGCATGACATCACCACAGTCAGGGAGGCCCTGTGGTTGCTGCCCAGCAGTGTGGCTATCATTTTATTGTTTGTACAGAAAACAATAAGAGCACAATAAAACCTCATTCTTGTACCTTAGTATCTTGTCACAATAAGTAAGGATTAAACAACTCGGACTTGTGCATTATACGGTTTTAATGCACGACACAGAGTCTAGAACACTACGATGTGCATGAATAAATATTTCATAACAAATGTTTATTTTTTACACAAAACTTGTTAAAAACGCTTAAGTATAGGAACTATTTTATGTTAGCCTCGATGTACTTTTTATGCTAAACAACTGTTCTGCGCGATTTTCTCATTCACCTGTCAAAAGCCAGGTGATCCGAACCAGTTGATTAACGCGTTGTTTTGGCGATGCCTGTAACGGAGTGATATAACTGTGATTTAACTTGTCGAATTACGTGTGCGTATATATGAAAATAATGCACGCCAGTTGGGATTAGAATTCTCACTGACCGTGGTATAAAATAGTTTATACCAATGTCAGCCGACATCTCTGTAAACTCACAACTATAAGTTCTTATTAGTTATTATCTCTCCAAAGTGTAAAATAATTTGTTTGAACAAAGATAAAAGCTAAGAAGTATCTTAAGTGTGCATGCATGCATATCTACTAGTCTGTGTGAGACTATGTGGGACTTAACAAAATAAAGATAAGCATATATTCTATGATCATGTGGTCTCTCTTCTCTCACTTTCAGGTCATAAGTAGGTCATGTGGACAGTATGATGGAGTGTCTTCTTCATTCTAATCAATACCTAATCACTGCTATTGACCCTGTAGAGCAGACCTATTTCACAGCTAGAGAGCCTTCTGTATGTTTGTGTGTGTGTGTGTGTGTGCATGTTGTTGTTTTTGCACATTTTACATGCAAGTGCAATAATTAACATTTAGTGTTAAAGATTTAGTTTCAAGTACTTTCTAAATTTACAAATCTAGATTAACATTATTTTTTCCTTGTTTTATGCTGCATTGACTTTAACAATTAGTATCATTATACACATTTCCTTTATTGGCCTCTTTTTTTTATTCCAAGGACTCCTGAGAGCTTCAATTTAATGACAAATGCAAAGCAATTTAAGAACGTAGCAGTAGGATTATACAGGGAAATCATTAAGCAAATAAATGATTAAAGATGTAATTTCCAATTCCATGTAATAAGAATAATTTGTTATTCTTTGTTAGTGTCTGTTTAAAGAAAATCTATTTTAAGAGGACATCTATAGGTAGAAGCAGGCAAAGCCTTTGAGAATAAGAAAATAGATTTAGGATTGTTATTAATAAATTTCTTTGTCATCATAGCATTAGCACTGTTGCCTCAGTGGTTGTATCTTTCAGTAGTAGAACATTTTGAGAACATAAGCTCTATAAGATAAAGCAAGAACAGCTAGGAAAGGTTAATAACATTATTACAATATAGATTTTAAACAGCAATTCCTTCATGTTTTTATGAAAATAACTCAAGAATAGACACAAAAGAGGATCAAATGAAGCAACACTGCACTGCAGCAAATTGTTGATGTATGTGTTTATGTGAATGTGTGCATGTGCTTTCACATGTTATAGAGAGCATGCAGTGACAGAAATGCTAATTTTTCTTTGTGTGGATGTGCAAATCTACTAGTGTATTCATCACTCCTGAATAGACATCTTTGTGTATTTTGTCAGTGTGTTTCAGTGCATGCGAGCCTGTGTGTGTTTTACTGCATGCATGCCCGACTCACAGCTCTGTTGTGTCCTTGGGAATGCCTTTGGGTAGAGAGTTCAGCCCTCTGTTGCTGCATCGCACTACACCATCTGAGCACGTGCAGACGTCTGGGCAACCAGATGCAGGGAGACAACCATTGTCCTCAGCACCTGGGGAGAGAGGAAAAGAGTGAGATAGTAGAAAGACAGAAAGGAATAAGAAAAGTGGGATAAAGAAGGAGAGAGATTGGTGATGAGAGGAAGGAGAAAATACACAGAAAAAAAGAACATTTTGACACAAGTTGGGGAAGAAAAAGACAAAAAGATAAACCCCAAATTATTGAGGTAATTTTCATAAAAGTCTTTACTCAGCACTTTAAAGATTGCTTTATAATTCATACCAAATGACGAGAGGTTTTCTAAAACCAGCAGCACTGATGTTACAACTTCAGGCTCAGGACCCCCAAACAGGTTAAAGTGATTCTAAACACCCTCAGATGATTCTGACAAAATAGATATTAGAAAACATTCAGGAAACCCTGCAACAACTTTAAAAAGACATAATTACAGCTACAAAGTAAAACTGGACACATCTGTAGTCAGTTGTTTCCATGACCTGCATTGTTGAGTCATACCAGACAGAAGCTCACTAACATGTCAATATATATAGAAATCTTAAAGCTTCCAAAAACAAAATCTTATTTCTTGTCGACAGATTCATAACCACATATCTGCTCATTGAGATTACTTAACCTGCAACGTTTTTAACAGGTAACGCTTCATCGCCTGTTAGAAAAATGGTGAAGTCAAACAGAAAATGAGTATAAGAGGTCAGTATAAAAAGCTACATACCCCACACTCACACAAACATCTGAAAGATTGGAATCACTGTAAGACTCAGAAATAAGAAGGATCAGAGACAAGAGCTGAGTGTTTTTGCTGTTCTTGGCTTAAAAGGTCTACCACTTCCTTTATAAACACACACACACACATTCACACACACTCAAGGCTTTATTTTAGCCATGCAGTGTATAAGTAGTTGAACTGTGGTCCCAAATGTAAAACAAGCTGAATTCAAACCATAATGAAGGATAATGAAGACTGGACAGTGAGCCAATCATAACGCAACTGCAATTTGACTTTCTCTGTGTATGTGTATGCATATATATATATATATATATATATATATATATGATGTGTGTACTTTTGAGAAGAGGGGGAAAGGAAAATGTTATTTTTATCCTCACATATTTGAAGACTATGTTGCCTCCAATACATCATTTGTTAATTCATGTGTTTCAGCATTGCACATGCTGAGTGTGAGTTTTATTAACAGCTTCCTCTCTTGTCCTGTGGTCATATTGTCGTTCACTTTGTCATTTAATAATTGAGTTAATGTTTACATGTTGAGTAAATGGGCGCTTATGTGCTTGTGAGTAGAGTCATGTCTGCATGTGTAAATGTGTGTGTCTAATCTGATGTGTGTGGCTTGCAAATCCACAGGGAGATGTAGCCAGAGGGGCTGACTCCGTCTACAGTTGGCTAATTGAACTAACATCTAAATGTGTGCTAAATATCCTCTCACAAATTCAATTAACTTTACCTCTCCCCCGGCTGCCTCCGGACACCTTAGCAGGTATTTTACTCAACTATAAATAGACTGGACATGAGCCCGTAGGTGCGTGAATGGCTATGTGTGTGTGTGTGTGTTTCCCTTTTCCTCTGTTCTTTAGAGAACCAGTTTGAAATTAATGCCTTTAAAGTGAGGATGCTTAAGCATCACCATGAGGTTATGTTGGACAGTTTGTTTGTTTGAGTGTCAGAAGGATACCTTCAAACCCTCGACAGCCGATGGGCCTTGATCCAAAAAACAATCGATTTGATGTTGCTGATGATCTAGATATTTGATTCCACAATCTAAACTCAGTGTCTCCAAAAAGTTGAAAAAAAAACCCTGCTAACATACATTTTGAATATGGGATTTTCTGTAAAGTGTATAATAAGATTACATTTACCTGTTTAGATTTTATAATAAGTAAAAGTTCAAATGTGAACTGGTGAGCACTGAAAGGATTGGAAGGCTTTGATTTAAGGGCTTCAGTGTGGTTTTGATTGTTCAAATGTAATATTAGTGCAGCAGAGTGAATCTGAAAGTAGATATTTTTGTAAATATGTGTATGTGAAAAATGCAGGAATGAATATCAAGGTCTGATACCATCTTAGTGTTTCCATACTTGAACCGACTCAGCTAGCTACTTTCCAAACTCAGCAGCATGTAACAGACAGGAAAGGGTGACCACACTTTGTTTATGGCGTCAAAGTTGGCTGCCAAGTTGCTACAGTCTACCAGGTATCACTGTGGTAAAGCATCATCACGTCACTACTATGATGTAATCTACAGCTGCTGCTTGCCAGGGATCACTGATCACGCTATCCTTAAAGATCATAGTATGCTTTCCAAGTAAAACAACCTGGAATATGTGTGTATGTTAGGTTCTGATATCAATAAACTTGCTGAAAACATTTAATTTTCTTTAAATTCAATCTTTGGACTGTAAGTGCACTGACTGTAACAGTGCAGTTGCAATGAAATAAAGAGTCGTCTCTGCTGACCTTTCACTGCAGGAGGAATTTCCAGGAAAGTTTCATTACAGTAATCTGAAATGTTACTTTTCCTCCCCTGTGACAAATCGCAATGTCTAACTGAGGAATTAATTAAAAGTTAAGTTAAAGATTATTTCCACATTCAACAGTTTTCCTTGAGGAAATTTCCTCGTAAATGTCTTTCTGGGAAAATGCAGAATGCATGTGGTTACTGGAACGAGTAAACATTATGCAAGGACACATTTAAATTACCTTTCAGCCACTTGACACCTGCTCTTATCTGCACAGGACACATGGCTGCTTAATGGCACATGTCATTTGTTTTCAGGTTTAAGGTTGTGACCTTTACGTTTTCCTGACACTCCAGTGCAATTGTCAATGCTGGCTGCAAACCATCTGTAACTTAGTAGTCCAAGATTAATGCCAAAACATATCATGCTAATACTCTTTAAATAAGCTTTGATATGCAAATATTATTTCCAATAATATTTATGGAGGACAAAGAGAGTACAAAAACAAAGAAGAGTTAATGTAAAGGCAGATTTAAAAAAAAAAAAGGAGGCTCACCATCGCATGTGAAGTCGGGGGTAGCTACATCCTGGATGGGGATCTCCTTCAGGAAGGCCGGTTTCTGACAGCGAGGGTTTCCACTCACCACCCTGGTCTTCTTCAGCCACTGACCCAACCAAGCCAAGTGACAATCACACACATATGGGTTGGATAAAAGGTTGCTATGGAAAAGGGACAAAGACAAAAAAGGTCAGTGAAAAAAAAGTCTGTTTATAAAAGTCAAAACTATCTTAAAAACATGTTTCACAATCAGAGAGAAATAGCAGACAATTTTTCTTTATAATTAATTCTAAATGGCAAAATTATGCTTATGAGCCATTTATCTTGATGATAAATCCTTCCAGCAACACTTTGCATCAACAATATATTCACATAAAGAACTTCAACTTAGACAAAGCATTGCAACAAAATGGACTTTAAAAAAGACATGAGGCAAAACAGTGAGATTGTTCAATATATTTTGTAAATCAATCACTGGAACAATAATGTTCATATTTGTATTTTCAAACAAAATCACTATTTATGTCCATTTAAATACATTGGGATGGAAAATGAAAAGAGTAAAGGAATAAAGGAAATGTCATCCATTATTTGTATTCATTTAGTAAAGCACAATGGTGAAAGAAAAAAAGAAAAAAAAAGTCAGACAGAGAAACTCAGAAAAGGATAGAAAGAAAAGGTTATCTGCACATTCTATTCATTTTTGATCACCTCTTATTGCCTTGTGTTGCTTTTTTTAAAAACACAACTCATGTAATATTTATGTTGAGCAACATTAAAATGAAAAGGGTGAAAGCAGCATCAGCAGCAGCAGCACAGGCTGGACAGGAGGTGTAGTCATGTTAAAGCTGCTCTGGGCTTCTTATGTTATTACTAATATGGTGACTACAATTTCCGTCTAATTCAGCTTAAACAGATGGTTTACAATGCAAAAAAAACATCTGTGATGAAATCTTGAAGACGATCTTTTGTTGGTTGCTGTAAAATCTGAAACCACATTGAGTAAACTCTGATTTGTTATGGCCGCTGACCTTTTCTTTTCAGTTTACTGCAGTGTTTGAAATTCAACGCAGCTGAGTAATTTCTTTCAAAATAACAGTGAACTGTAAAAAGAAATATTTATAGAGGCTGTTACATAGGTGGCAGAACAACAGTGAGCTCAATGAGGAAAATAAATTCTGTCTGTTTTTACAACCTACCGCTGACAGGAAAATAGAAGTGTAAAACTTAGGGGACAAATTTAAGCGCTATCACAATCAGTATATTACTGTAGAAAGCCAAATGCTTATTTCTAATGATGATTTGGTGCTTTGATGTTATATGTAAAGGCGTGTGAGAAGCACACAGGCTTTCGTTGTGTCCACTGCTGCACCAATAATACTACAGTTAATGCTGCTTTATGTGCAGCAATATTAATAGTGTACTGCTATAGATAGGGATGAGTTATTTACTCATTTCCCTGTAATGAATTGACCTCACAAGCTAAATCCCTTCCTTCCTTTTCAGTGTGTTAATCTTTTAATTAAATGGGCAAATTCTACAGGGAAACAAGCACTAAGAACAGAAACAGATAGTGGAAAAAGTCAGGCGAACAGAGGGATGATAGGGCAATGAACAGAGGGTTGAAAACAAGAACTATCCAACTTTCTTTCATGTCTCCCAGCAGGTGTTTGAATATCAAATCAAGTGTTATCATAAAGCCAATGCTGACAAAAAAAGGAGTGGTGACAAATAACAAGAAGAAGGGAAATTAATTATTTATTTATTTTTTCGTAGGGATGATCATCAACAGGCCCGGTGAGCAAACCTGAGTTTCTGAAACAGTGCACCCAGCTATCCTGTATCTCTACATCCCTGTTTTCCTTTTCTTGTATCCTATCTTTCCTCCCAAAAGACTCAAGTAGAAGCTTGAATCAAAGATGACAGATACACAGCAGGTCAGAGAGAGGGAACAAACGGCAGAACAAGGAAGAGAAGGATGGAGGAAAATAAAGAGAGAGAAGACAGGATGTCAGGAGAATGCCTTGGCTTGGCATTTCTGTCTTCTGAGAAAAAGTGCATATGAATCAACCTGTAATGTTTTATTGACATGATATGAATCTATTATTCACAGGCATCAGATCTAGATGGTCAGGGGATTGAAGAAACAAAGACACACACACAAACATACACACATGTACTTTCATCCTGTGTCTCACTTGATAATGGGATGTGGCAGGTTAATACTTTGCTAGGTCATAACTTTGCTGAAAGACAGTTTTTTTTTTGTATTTCTGAACAGAGACTGAACACCAACCAGCATCCTCACACTAATGAAAGCTTGCAACCCCCTCCTCGTAAATCCACTCACACCCCCACCCAACACACCCCTCAGATAAGTAGATATGCCATCAAATAATTGATGTCCTTGTCGCAGCATCTTTGATGGGGATAAAATAAAAGAAAATCAAGCGTGCAAATTTTGTGAGCCCAAGTGTGTTTGCAGATGCTGTAATATATAGCAAATATCCTGGGATTCAGACAAATCATGTTAATAATGATGGTGAGCATCTGTGAGGAGGATAGTATCCAGAGAGTAACGTGATTTGCAGAGAGATAGTACAAATGATGGGATGAATCTTTAAAAGGATTTAAGAATTAAGTAACAGAAAGAGGAAAGAGATTTATACAGATAGGACTTACATGGTGGACAGGGAGTGCAGTGTGGAGAAGGCTCCTGGGGCAATACTGGAGATCCTGTTGTCGTACAGTGACAGCAGACGTACCGAGCTCAGACCTGTGAATGTGCTGTTGTCAATGCAGCTGACCTGGTTGCTCCTCAGCATGCTGGAAACACAAATAACATACAGAGAATGTGAAGGCACATCCCACTGTGTCGCATGCTGGGATGAGAACGCCATCTTGTAAGGAATGCTCTCCTGGTTCCTCCGCCTACTGCTTTTGTTGCCTGGGTAGTTCTTGTTTCATTTGGCTAAAAATGGACAAATCTAATGGTGAAGGGAAGAGATGCAATAAGAAAAGAGGAGATGGAAGACATAAATTCTGCTAATTACAAAACCAGTAATGTGCCAAAAAACGATCCCCAGTAAAAAGCAACAAACTTTTTTATCCAACTTCTCTGTGAAGACCAGATGTGAATTCAATGTAGCGTCTAATTATGAAACTGTACAGACTATATGCGGACAACAAAACGTCTTTGAGACATCATGAAGTGGATGGTAGAATACAATAATGAAAATAAATTTTAGTAATTTGGCTCGACTTAGTCATTGTAATGCCAGAATCAGTTATAATATGGAGTGGTAGGGTCTCATGCAGTTAAATAGCTGATGGCGTTTTTTTCATTTGATTTGGCATGACTTAGAAATAACAACTCAGATACGCTGTCTTCTGGAAAACACACCACCGTAAAATCTCAGCTAACTGTGAACACCAAGTCAGTGGCTTCGGCTAAACTCAATCCATAAAACTCTAATTTTTTAGACAAAATTTAACCCACACTTAGACAAGACATCTAAGGGCCATTTACATTTCTTTTTGAAAATGTTTCAACCAAAACACACTCAGGTTTTTAAAGTAAACTAATTAAGAAACTTCCAAATACAAGCAGCACTGTGTTTATTTTATATTCTTATGCAGTGGGTTTTATAAGTCATCTAAGCCTGCTTTAAACTTTCAGTTAAAATGCTCAGTCTGTTAAAAGAGGTGATGTCTTGATGGAAAGTCTCATAATGTAATGTGTTCAAAATAATATTTTGGGGAGATGAAAAGATGCATAAACGATAAAAACCAACCTTTCATGTCATTGTTGAAAGATAAAACAGAGCAGGATTAAATAAATCAGTGCCTACTGGACATCCATGACAGCCTGTAATATGACATTAGCTTTTGACATGCAGTCATGTGGAACAGTAAGTGAGTTAGTTAGCATTTGCAATCTCTGAGACACGCTAACCAAGTTAGCGAGGCTATTACTGGAGCCGGGAGCCTTTTAACATAATACAGAAGCAGCCATGATACCATTAGAGAGTCATTAGCCAGCATATATATAGATGATAGCATTAGCTAGTCATTACAGAGCATACACACACAACATTAGCTCCTGATTTCATACATTATTCTGTAACCCCTGTTTCAACAAAACCCTCTTTATGGTGGGTGCCCAAATTAGAGGAACAACAACATACTGTCATTAGGCATGTGCACACAATCCTTGTTCATTCTTTTCAGTCTAGAGAAGATAAAGTTAAAAAAGTTTGATTTGAATCAAAAGCAAGTCTAAAACAGAGCATGGTTGATGCAAATAACTATAAACCACACACTGACTCACACATCTTATCCAAACCTTACATTATCTACATGCATTTTATCTATATTCATCATTTTATTCATAATAGTAGGTCTTCATTCCCTAAAGCTCCAGATTGATCTTGTGTTGATGATGGGAGAGTCCAACCACTCCACAAAGCCTTCTCCAGTACATCCCAAAAATTTTCAATGGGGTGAAGGTCTGGACTCTGCTGTGGTGGCCAATCCATGTGTGAAAATGATGTCTCATGCTCCCTGAACCACTCTTTCACAATGTTGCTGAACCTAGACCTGACCAACTACTGCAGATCATAGCAATGCCCAAAAGGCTTGTACAGTAGGCACTAGACATGATGGGTGCATCACTTCATCTGCCTCTCTTCTTGCCCTGATACACCCATCACTTTGGGACAGGGTTAATCTGGACTCATCATGGCCTTCCCTCATTGCTCCAGAGTGCAATCTTTATTCTCCCTAGCAAATTGAAACCTTTTTCTCCAGTTGGCCTCATTGATTAGCTACACAGTTGTTCAGTCCCAATCCCTTGTGTTCCCGGTACATTATGCATGTGGACATGCTCATACTTTCACTATTAAACATGGCCCTGAGCTTTACTGTTGTTTGTCTTCAATTTGATTTCACCAAATGTTAAAGTGATCACCAATCATGATCATTCAGGATCTTTCTTTCCAACCACATTTCTTCCTGGAAAGAAGAAATGTGGTTCACCACTATCCTTCCAGTTTTTAATAATGCGTTGGACAATTCTTAACACAATTTTCATATTTCTGCAATATCCTTAGATGTTTGATGCATGCCAGTGATTGACCCTTCTGAAACAGACAAACAGCTTTTTCATAACCATGGGATGTCTTCCAACGTGATTGTTTAAGAATGAGAATTTACTCATTGCATCAGTTGGGGTTAAATAACTTGTTGCCAGCTGAAAGATAATCGCTCATGTAGTAATTATCCAATTAGATGCTCATACATATTTGCTTAGTTAAATCCAGGTGCTGACTTTTTTTTTGGCAATGCAGTGTAAATTAAACGCTAAAGTGTAGAGGTAATGGTTCAATCAGAAAAAAAAATCAAAAACATTTTTGTGAGCTTTAGGCTATGTAGCTTTGCAGACCTTTTATTTGGACAGAAAAGCTATATAACACACTGGTGGAGTGCTGCAATCCCAAAGAGTATAAGGTAGTCTTGACACTACAATTTAACAAGCTGATCTCTCATTTCAAATTTCAAAACAAGTTCCCAGGATGAGATGTACTGTGCTCTCCACAACACGAGTGATTCACAGACTCACAGAGTTTTCAGACCACCGAGGCCTCTGAACATGCGTCCCTGCAGTCCAGTTAGCTTGTTCCCCGTTAGCAGCAGCTCCAAAACTCCACCTGCTCCATCAAATGCACCTTCGCGGATATCCCTCAGCTTGTTGTTGCTCAGATTGCTACAGGAAGGAGAAAAATATCATCACTTTCTTATTAAAGGATTTTTTGATTGTACTGCTTTAGTTTCAGCACATGCAGAATTTCCTAAGAAAGCATTCAAGTAAACGACCACAGGAACAAGATAACCACACGTCCAAACAAACACATGCATAACATTCTCCATTTAATTGAAGCAATTAATCTTCTCTCTCTTTCATCTTAATATCCTTGTCTTGTACAAGAGATGTTCTGATAACAGAGCCAGCCATTACTATAACTCACTAAGCACGCAACAAACATACACACATAAAAGTAAATGAGACAAGTGGTCACAAATGACTGAAAATGATTGCGATCTCTCTCCCATGTGCACACAATGAGAGAAATGAAAAGAAAACAAGACCACTTGGCCAAAGAGACAATGACTTGAGATGATAGCTATCACAACTACTGAGGCCCTCCATTCACCCCATGTTTTGTATTTCCTCTTATCAGCTTTATGGAATTTGAGGAAAGGAGTGGACACTATGAGTAGTGGCTGTTTAAAAAAGGTAAAAGAATAGAAAATAATGATCACAGACAAACTTAGTGTAAAATGTATTGGGGAAAAAGCAAACATTAGGGATTACGTGAGGTGAGGAGAGCTGAGGAAGGAGATCAAGAAGAGAGGGAAGGAACTGGGAGAAGGGGAATGGAAATGAGTCTGAACCAATCTATATTGACGGTGACACTGCTAGATGGTTAGCAATTTCCTCTCCAATAAATCAGCCTCTCGTCTCTCCTCTGTCTTTCTCTATCTTAGCCTTACACACACACACACACAGACACACACACACAAACCTAGGTTGTAGATAGGAATGGACTGTAAATCTGAACTGAAGGCCCTTCTTCTATTCCCATTTAATATTTGCTTCCTCCATACCTTTAACCCACCTTTCCTTTCTTTCTATCTCTGAAATCCCTCCAATCCTCTTGTCTGTGGTAGCTCCTCCTTTTTATCCCTTATTCAAATCTCTGATGTTCACTCCCACAATGTCTGCATGTGTGTTTTTTACTCTTCTATTTTCTCTATTATTTTTGCCTTTTTCTCATTTTTTTCCCTCACCTTCCTTTATCTTTATTTCACATTTTACCATCCGTTTGTTCTTTCTCTTTGTCATCATCTTTCCTTTGTTTTTTAATCCTTCTTCCTCTTTGCATACTTTCTTCCTGCTACATATACTGGATTTATAAATATAATCCATATCTTCTGTGCCTAGTCCACATTGCAGCTTTCTCAACAGAAATTTGTGTGTAAATAAAATAAGCCCCAAAACAGTTGTAGTCTTAACCATAACAAAATCAAAAACATACAAAAAAGTGTACATACATTTTCCGCAAGTTGGGCAGCTTCTTAAAACTCCCCGTGGCCTCCAGAACGGCAATCTCATTGTCGTTTAGCCGCCTACAGAGATGAGGAGAAAAAGGGGGGAGTTAGATGTTTATTCTTTCATGAAACAAAACACAAATAAACTCCACGTACACACAATCAGAGCCAGAATCTCCAAGTGGTGAGGGGACTCCTGCATAAAAGTCAGGAGGACTTTCATGGGTGTTAGAATATGATGCAGAACAAAGCAATACAATGAGGAAGAAATAAAAAAATGGAGGGAAAAATAGAGAAGACAAGGGGAGCAGAGCAGAGCAATGAATCTTTTCTATGTAGTCATCAATACCCATATTGCCCTGAGCCAAGAAAAAAACAGTTGAGAGATAGGAAGCTCGACATCTGCTTTATTGAGGTAATTTGTACTAAAGGGGTGCTGCTAAAAGGATGCTCTTTGTGGATGTGTATGTGTGAAAGCTGTATAGTGGGAGATACTGAGTAAAGAAAGTGAAAGTTCAGCTGAAAGGGACACTTTCTAATGAGATATGAGGTGCTAAAAGATGGATCAACCTGTATAAAGCCCAAGTGAAATAACGTATTGTAAAGTCTGAAGTAGTTTGGCGATTGTGTGTAAAATGGTACTCGTTTTACTGCTGGACAGATTTGCATTTTTGAATCTAGAGAGTATAGATGAAACATCTGGTTTCTTCACCATGGGATCTACAGCCTCTGATATCAACTAACAAGGGGCCAGCCCATTTAATTAAGGATAAGAAATTATCCTAAGACCCACTAAATACTGATTCCTCTCAAGGAATTTTATGGCTAGTGAAAAGAGTCACTAAGGAAGACAGAAGACAGAAAGCTAGAGGAGAAACAGGAAACAATCTTCATATTATATATTTATATACATATGTATATATACACGGTATATACATATATACACACACACACACATAATATATAGGCTTTCAGCTGAACTAAAAACTCCCCTGATAAGGCGAGTCACAGGCTGACAGCCTTTTCTGTGTGTCTTTCTGTGTGTGCATGTTTGTGGCCTTAAGAAACCAACCAGTTGGATGTGTTCTTAACGAAAAGGGAAGAGAAAGAGACAGGGTGTTGAGAACACAAGAAACTTTGATATGCCCTCTAGCCAACCATAAAGGACAAAGTATATGTTTCTGACATGAAGTACTCTGGGAATGGACGGAGAGAAAAGGTGGGTGGACTGAATGGAACAGAGGATACAACGGTTGAGATGGGGAGGGGGGGCTAATGGTCATGGCTTAATTCCCCACTGAACAACTAACCTGCAAATGTAATACTAAAAAAAAAAAAACATCCCAGATCTGTCTTAGTGGTGGATTTCTACAGCTTTTCTCCAGCACTACCACAGTGGCAACCACACCAGTAGCTCTCCATGCCTTTTAGGACTTCAATTCCACATTTAAACATAAGTAGGCATTTCTTGCTTCAGGCCACATTCCTGTTTCCATGCTAGAAATATTACCTCACTGAAATTTTATTAAAGTCTCAGATGCTCAGATTCTGTTTATTTCATGAGTTATTAGCATTTTCTAGCCACAACACTGGAGTCTCATTATATTCTATGTGATATTGTATTTTCACTGCTTGTAGCCGTTATTATGATAATACTTTATTAAGCCATTGCTATCCTCTTAAATTTACACATAGCATTGCTGTAACTTGGAATTCTTCAAATCATTAGTTGATAATATAATCCCATTTAAATGAAAAGAAAATGTGGAAATGTTCCTCAAATTCCAAAAGTACACAGTGATGTCTTTAAATCTGTGTCTTTATTAAAAGGTTTAGTACTCAACTTACATTATATACAAAGCAAAATAGTCTGCTCACACAAATAAGAAGCACCATCCAGAAAATCTTTTACCCAGAATTTATCATAAATTATTTTTCATTTATTTGCAGATTTTCAGTTAATTATCCAATTTATTCAAAGTCTAAACATTGCAGTTTGAAATCTCAAAAGACTAAACAGATTTCCTACACTACTCTTGTTTCTCCTGTGACATTATTAAGCTGAAAATGAATGATCCATTGGGCCTATTCAGTATTCTGGTGTAAGACCCTTCAACAGACATCATGATGGCTCCTATGGGAATTGGGGAGAGATGGAAGACTGCTGAGGCGCATTTTGGTCTGAGAGCTAGAAATAAGAAGTGACTTTGGTGATACCGAGAAAGGCAAGGCAAATTTATTTATAGGCAACATTTCATGTACAGGACAATTCAAGGTGCTTTATATTACAAAAAAGTACATTTAAACAAAACAAACTTTTAGAAAGAAATTAAATGAGAATTTTTTTTTTCTAAAATCAAGATTAAGAAAGGACAGCAGATTAAAAACAAGATCAAGTTTAAAACTCAAGCTTAAAGAAATGGCCCAGATTTGGACTTTCAGATAAAAACTATGTAAATGCAGCAGAGAACAGGAGGGTCTTTAACCTGGATTTAAATAAA
>JBBBVU010000007.1:13402626-13416131 GCA_037177055.1 Atherinosoma microstoma | reverse complement strand
ACGCTGTTACAATAATCAAGCCGACTAAAGATGAAAGCATGGACTAGTTTTTCCAGGTCCTGCTGGGACATCAGATCATTTAACCTTGATATATTGTTATGGTGATAGTAGGCAGACTTTGTGATTCCCTTAATGTGTTTTTCCAAATTTAGGTCTGAGTCCATCACTACATCCAGATTTCTGGCCTGGTTGGTGGTTTTTAGATGTATAGACTGAAGCTCAGTGGTGACCTTTAATTGCTTCTCTTTGGCTCCAAAGACAATCACCTCAGTTTTCAGTGGACACGGTATATTTCCTGCTGTTGATAAACCAACTACTTGTCTGATGCTGTGAGGTTTGTCTGTGAAGAATTTGGTAAAGTCATTGCAGGCCTTGGTTGAATAAAGTTCAGGGGCTACTGACACAGGTTGGTTTGTTAGCCTGCATGTTGACTATAACGAATAAGACCCGAGCATTGTGACAGTTTTTGGTAATAATGTCAGAGAAATAGGACTTCCTTGCATTCCTCAGTTGTAAATTATAAGAGTGAAGTTTTTCTTTATACATGTCATAATGAACCTGCAGATTGGTTTTTCTCCCTCTGCGCTCAGCTTTCAGACAATTCTGTCTTGTTGCCTTTTCCGAAAGGCAGAAAGACAGAAAGAGTATGTGCACTGCATATGTGCATATGTGTGTCTTTGCATGCAAACTAGCCTATATGCTTTAATTTACAATGTGTACTGTGATTGTAAGTGCATGCTTCCATTTGTATGTATGGATGTAAAAAAACTCCAAAAAACAGGTAGTTTAACATGTGGCTTTCAATTGGATGTTTGAAATGAAAACACAACATATTTTAAAACTTTATGTAACAGAAAATACCAGCTAACTTACAGGTCAGTGGTGTGTTCAGGGATGTGAGAAGGTATTCGGGTCAGTTTGAGATTGGAACAGTCCACCACGGTGCCTTCACATCGACATTTCTCTGGACAAACCAGGTCCTGAAAACACTCCCCACTCAGACGGCTGCGGTAGTCCTCCTGACCTGCAGAGGAACGTGATGTTGGAAGGAAGGAAAAAGAACAAAAGAGATGAAAAAGAAGAGAAGGGGATAGAGAAGTAAAGGTTGAATGCAGAAAGCGAGAAGGGGAAGGGACAGTGGGACAACAAGTTGGAGGGAAAGTGAAGGAGAAAGGCAAGGGAAAGAAAACCAGCAAAAAGAGTAACATGAGAAGAGACGGAGAAGAAATTAAAAAAAAGCCTGCACAGGACTGTTGCAAGGAGAGGGCAATTCTGCAGGGCTACCTCTGCAAATCAAATTACCAAACAAATATCCAGGTGGTTTTATGGAATCATCTCATAGATAGATGTGGTTTAACCCCGGATGTTTTTGTTTAACAGGGTGAGCCAGAGACCACTTCTGTTATTTAGATGTAATGTGAGCAGATATCATTTATGATTGCAAGCGCCTGTGGACTAGACCTGGTTTACATCATGCAAAGCTTTATGTTTATGTGCCACAAAATGCACTCCCTTTATAGGTCTCAAGGTTATCATTACTTCTCTTTCTTCCTCTTGCTTTGTCTTTGTTTATCTGTTTTCTGTCAATTTAACATTCTCTGTTTTTCACCATTCTCCTGTATGGCTGTTTTTTGGCAAAAATTACTATAATCTCTACTGGAACAAACTCTCTCCCTCCTTTTAACAGTCAAAACAACAAAAAGTACTTAGTGAGGGGGCAAATGCAAAGCATAATCTTTATTTGAGACTTGCATTTGATCAAAATATCTTTTGACAGATGAGGTTAATATATTTGATAGCTCTAGGCTGCAGCTAACCTATTTGGCTGGTAAATTGATGGGAATGAAAGAGTGAGGGAGAAAATAAGAAACAATGGAAATGGGGTAAAAACCAAACCAAAGAATGGAATGTGGATTTTTACACTCTTAATAGGACTCATGGTTTAAGTTTTTTCCACAGTGGGGAAAAAATGGAGGCAATATAATCAGACATGCTAAATGGAGACACCTCCATGCCACTACAGAGTTAGAATATAGAAAAAGCCATTCATTTTTAGATTATTTGCAAAACTAAAAAGTGATGTCTTTATTTTCTAAAGTGATCAGCAACAAAGCAAAAGTTTGAATGCAAGGAGGGTTCAAAATGATGCTGGCAGCTAAGTAATTGAGGTGAATGTCAACAGTTTTGCATATGTTCCCTGTCGACTTACTGAGCACCAGTAGCACCTTGAAGCAATGACTTTTGATGAGACCCCTGATTCTTTTTTAATTGTACTTGTGCGTGATAGAAACCATGTGCAGATACAACCACACGGCCGCTGTAATAAACAAATATCTGAAGCTTGTTCCACACCAATCAATTCAATTCCATGAATAAAATGTTGATTCGTGCATAGAAAGTAAGCAGCGATAAATGACAAGAATAGGACTTTATGCTGGCTAAAGAGAGCACAAAAACAATGCAGAATACAAACTGTTGAAAGCTTTGTATTTCCAAACATTTTATGGGGAAGTAAAACCTAACCCAAGGATACACACATCAAATTTTACAAAGAAACGAGGGCTGTAAATGTTACTCGACAAGAAAACTCCACAGGACACCAAAATTGGCAAAGCGGCAGCAAAGGAAATGAGGAAGTGATACTCAACACTGATTGACTTTATATTTTCATTTTATGGAGCATTTATTTCAACCACAGTCATGACCTCGTAACACAAGCCCTACAAACAAATGCAAGCAAACAGTCAAAGTGTTTGACCCCCACAGATTTTGCTCCAAGGCAGGTGATTGGCTGGGAGAGGCAGGTAGGTGTGTGCTGGGCGGTCCCTGGCGCTTGACGGAACCATGTGATGTCACAATAGGCGGGGCCACATGGTTAGATCAAGCACAAGAGACAGCTGCACGAACCAATCAGAATGCAGGTCCACACAGGAGGAAGGCAGGGCAACAGAGAGCTGCACCAATCAGTCAGGGGGGTAGGGTCCATACAGGATAGGAGAGGCAACAGACAGCTGAAGATCCACACAGGAAGGGGGGCAGGGTCAGAAAACTGCCCACGAATAGCAAAAATGTCCACACAGGTCCAGAAAGGAAGTGAGATGCAGGGAGAAGCATGGGACTGCAGAAAGGAAGGGCTGAAGCAAAGACAACAGCCATAACCAGCTTTGGGAGCATTTTTTGAATTGAGTTATCTTGAATTCCTTCAGGGATAGACCACTAACTTAAGGAAGTTGCTTCCCACTGAGTTGGCTTAAACTGTAGCTCATGTACACTTATAGAACTTTTTATGGTTTAATGATGTTGGTTATGCTTTTAAGGATATGCCAACATTGACCTGGCATTCACCACTTTAGAGAAGAGAATGGGTGGGAATGTCATATCTCAACATACTGTGTCTTACAGGAAGGGTTTGTACTGCATGTAATACTGTAGCTGCTTGTATGTGTTTCTTTCAGTTTCATGATCTCCATATAAACAATCCAGTTGCGATACAAGGTGACCCCTGGACAACATGCTGCCACAGTCCACTTTGACTCATTCTGTAAGACAAACACTGAAGACCCTTCAATCAAATTAAAAGTATGCTGCCACCTATTAAAAGGAATTAACACAAATTGTGGAAATCACACAGTTTTACACACTCACACAAGTGGGCAATCACAGTCTTTGGCCCTGCTGAGTTAATCATCGTGCTGCTGCAGTGTACTGACTTAGAGTTGCAATTAGCAACACTCATGGCTCATATCAAAGGAAATAACAGTAATACTGCACTGCCATGTGGAAAGAAGTAGAGACTGTGAATGTTTTGTTTTGGTAAACACACAAATTCAAGTTTTATTTACACATCATCATATACACAAGAATGTGTAATGAAGAATTTTCTATCTATTTATGCGCTCAACCCAGAGTCCTAGAATTCACTTCTCTATGAGCATCATAAAATGGTTGAGCGTAATGAGAAAACACTGCAAGTACACTGATAATAAGCACATGAGGAAAATGTTTCGTTTAATGCAAATGCATATTTTTTTGCCATCAAACAACTAAAATCCACTTAGATCAAATGACCTATTAGAATCACTGTAGGTCATAAATGTGCTAGTTTAATAATTGAGTGTGTTGTATGAGAATAACTTCTAGAACACAGGGTTGGTGTGTTTATGAGCCCCTGTATGAAGTTTATTTGTCTTACCTGTGCACCTGAACTTCTTGCCTTTGACCTGGCTGATACGTTTGTTAGCCAGCCTTCTGGGGTGGCTGCAGCGTGCTCCGCTGGTCTCAATTGGGTTTTCAAACAAATAATCTGCCAGCCACTTCAGGTGACAGTCGCACATAAAGGGATTCTGGGCCAGATGCCTGTAAGAGACAGAAAGCAGAGAGGATAATGAGAGAGATGAGAATGTTCAAAAAAAGAGGAGGGTTGACAGTTATGACAAATGTCCCAGTGATTCTGTTTCCATAATAAATGCGATTAATGTGTGGTACATCTCTCCTTGGAAAAACACTGGCTGAAGAACAGCTGTGGTATGTTCAGATTGTTATTTGAACCGAAGAATTGTAAAATTATTGACAACAGGTTTTCTTATTGATTTACATGAGAACAGAAAGATGACACTGTCTTCTTTTCTCTGTCTGGGTTTTCACATTGGCACAACAATGTGTAACTTAATACTTTGGTGCTTTGGCTGCACCTAATGACTATTCCTATTTCATATTAATATTCAATGTATAATTTGGATTTGAATAACAAGAAATGAAAATGCTGCATTTTAAATTTCCCTGAGGCCATAAAGATGTCTGGAACCAGTTAAATTTCCAGGCTAACACTTCAAGTCCTAATGCTGAATTTACAGAACAAAAAGAACAAAAAAAGAAAATAAGACGTTTCTGAAGCTGACACCAAAACATTAAAGCCAATTTTTATGAAAAATGTTGAAAATATTAATCTGTTATCAAAACAGCTGTCAGTTCCTGTGAATATATCATTATCCACCACGACTGACATAGGATTGGTGTGTAAAAGCATCAGCCTAAACAAAGAAACCAAGGTTTAGAAAACTCCTGACCACTTTCTCTGCTGTGCTTTGACGAACCCGTGCTCATATCCTCAGGCACTAACAGGTGCCTGTTAGTACAATCTTTGTCTGCCTTATGGTCTCCTTCCCATCTGAACCTGCCTTGAAAACCTATCTTGGGAGGCATCCAGGTGGTCAGCAGCCAATTTTACGACCCAATCCTGAGAGCGTTGCTGTACTTACAGAGTCTTGATGGAGCGCAGAGGGGTGAAGAGTCCTTTACTGATAGTTTGCAGCTTGTTGTCGTATAACGACAGCAGGTTGAGGTTCTGGAGGTCTTGGAAGGTGTTGACTCTCAAACAGTTAATTTTGTTGGCATTCAGCAATCTGAAACATTAAGAATTGACATTTGTTATCTATATGTATCTAATTCATTAATGTTAGCTTGTATTTATCATCTCTGAACTCAAGACAAAGTTTAAATGCAAACACAGACAATGATAATTTTTTTCCCCCTCGGATGGATGTCAACTGCAGAACCATTACTTTTCTCCCCCTGTCCTCATCTTCACACTATTTCTTCCTCCAAGGCCCCCCTCCCCCTCCCTTTCCCAAAAACTCATGATTATATTTTTTTCTGGCCGTGACACATAAATCTGAAAATTGCGGTTTTATACTTTTTCACTTTCTCTTCAGGTGCAGGAGTGGGATATCCACTCCTATGTGTGCGAGTGTAATACCTCGTTTTGACGGGAGAGACAGATGGGGAAGACAGGAAGGAAGAGGAGAAGAGATGAGATAGAAGAATGGGGATGGAAAGGAGAAAAATAATGAAGTCAGACAGTGAAGGGACAGGTGAAAATTTAATTTGGAGTGACACAGATATACATTTAAGTGAAAGCGGATGACGTGCAAAATGAAGGACTGTAGCAATGGGAAAGGGGAAATGTGATAGAGGGATTAAGTAAATGACAGGAAAGGTTTTCACTTCTACTCTTCTGTCCTTTTTCTGTCCTTTCATACCTGTAGCTCATTAGCTACAATATTCCAGTTATCAGGTTTTCCCTGCCCTTTTGCCATTCCTCTTCTCTTGCTTTTTATCTGTCATATTGTCCAGCTTTTTTTCTCTCCTCTTACACCCACCACTTTTTTTCTCGTCTTTTGTTGCTTTCTTTGTACCGATGTCTGTTACACACACTCAACTGTCTTCTTTTGCTCTGTTTTTCCTTTGTGTGACAGGTGAGTAACTTGGTGCTTGGTACGACAGCTCAGCTTAATTGTCTCGAGTTGCTCTAACGAGCGACTGCATTGCCACAACCTGCTCAAACGTCCATACACACACACACACACACACACACAAACACAGGTGATACGCGCACACACATGCTGCTCTGCGACATATCCACGCCTCATTAGGCAGCTCACATGGGGAACTAATTACTTGAAACTGCACCAGTAAAATAAAGCAGCACAGAAAACATAAACAACAGACCAGTAGCTATACAAAGCAATAAATACAGCTTTGCCTTGTAAAGTTTAATTTATAATTAGGACATAATGTTGGAGAATCTTGTCATTTTTGTGAGGCTGTATGACTTTTTTCGAGACAGGAGGTTTTCTTCTGTCAGATGCAAAATATTAAGACCCATTCCTTCTTTGTGCCTGCTGATTGAGCACCGTCACCCACAGGCAGCGTCTCTTTAGAATGGATCAACATTGTAGCGAGACACTAATATTAACTAGACATTCAGTACTTTATTTATTCATTGAATAAATATGTTGCAAGTGCAAACATGATCCTGAATTATCTAATAAATGACCACACATGCATGTCTAAACATATATCAAGCAATCATTGGTAAAAATATTACATTTCTCACCCGCTACAACATTAGATCAGAGGGAATTGCTCTTCCAGTTGGGGGCTGCTAAATGTTAATGATATCATGTCACACATGTGCTGACATGAACACTAATTTTCATTTTTTCTGTGCTTCTCTTTCCTCTCTTTTGTAATAGTTCCTACATTTATGCTTCTCCACATCTTCTCTTTCCATACATCTAGTGTGCCTCTTTACATCTTTCACTTTTCATCCATCCATCCATTAATTCATCTACCCGTCCAGTCCCCTCACCACTTCCCCCCCTCTGTCTCTGACCATGCACCATGCATCCAAATGATTCCGTAAGCCTGTAAAAGGTGTTTGTGGGTTAGATTCACTCATCCTCATTCTCTTTGCTTCGCTTCCCTTTATGACGGAAAAGCCTAGAACATTAGCTGCTTCTGCAGTGGACTGCGGCATTTGCAAGGACCATATGCCACATACAGTACTTATGTAGCTGTAAAAGACATTTTTACTGCATGCTGAACCAGCGCCGCAATTTAAGTCTGTGCCCATGAGGAATTATTCAGAATTAATAGTTTTCCTCCTTGAATACACCATAGGATTGAATAACTATGGCAGATTACAGTTTCTATTATTGTGCACCAATTTGTTCTTGATGATCATTTTTAGAAAGTCCTCTCTGCAGACATACACATATGATTAAGGAGAGGTGATCCATGAAGGAGGGATTCTACAGCAGTTACCTCTACTGCACAACTGTGCAATAGTGCTGATTATGAAGGATTTGGTCGGACACAGCCACACCTACTTCCACAACATAGTGTCAGAATGATCTTGATGCAATGAATTAAAATCCTGGTATGGGAGGGAAAAAAGAAAAAAAGATGCATTGATCTGTTTGTATTTGTCTAAATCAATCACCACTGTCTTGATCAGCAATAAGCCCCGGATGCAGCATCAGTGCACCAAAACAGTAGGGCAAACATGTGAAAAGGTCCCTAGCTATTGGATAAAATAAGTTCACTGTGGATCTTAACAACTGAGTCAAAGAACAATGCAGTAATGTCTTCTTACTTGAACCACAGCTTCATTAAAATGGGCCCTTTTCTAGCAGTTTGCTTCTCAGAGTTTATTATTTCTGGCTAGCAGGTGGGGAGGGAAAGGCTGCTACAAATCATCAGCCTTGGTGCAGTATCTGACATTAGGTGAGTCATACTTCTAGGGTTTTGTACTGTGATTGTGAAATGCATCATTTCACAAGAAAAAATATAAACAGTTAAGACTCATAATATTTTTATTGGCTATAATCTCATTACATGGAGATATGGTTTCTTGTGTGAAATACCTAAATTAAAACATAAAACAAAACAGCAAACATAACAAGTAAGTCTGTTAACAGGGATTAACAGGGAAACATTAATGTTATGTTTATGCATATGTTTTGAACAAATGTTAAGTTTTTTTTTAATGTCATACCGTACTCACTAACTTTGTGTCTTCTCTTCATTGGAACAGACACAAAAATAACTTTGAGCTCATTTGTAAATCTGAGCTTTATCTCTGAATGCACTGACAGATGTAAGGGAGAAGCCAGGATATCACTGTTTCATTTTTTCTTTTCTTTGGGTTCACATATGCACCAAAGACACTTTTGTTTTTGAATAAATTCAATACCTGGGTTTAGGTTTGGAAAAAATGCACGGCTTGGCATTAAAAACCACGAGGAAAGAAAGGAAGAACACACTGGAAATAGATGAAATGTAAAACACCTTCATACAAACGGGTCCAAAGCATACAGATTGCTTTTTTTTTATTTTGGTTAGCAGAAACAGAAAATGGCAATGTGCTTTCCATGAGACTGATCTGCTGTTTATTATACCGTCTCTAAATAAAATCAGCATAAACTATATTACTGGCAGTTTGGAAATAAATCTGAGGAATCTTAAATCAAAGCCATTAATGTTTATTTAAACGTCTGAAATTATAGCAGTTTTACTTAAGTTTTTTGTGCACTTTTTCCAGGAATGCAGAGCAGTTAAGAACTACTTTGTCTTCACAAAACTTGCATGCCTGCAGGATGAAGCAGAGAGAATCAGCTCTGCAAATTTAGCCTCAGAGCAAATATAGTTCACTCATTTTACTTTTCTTCAGCTGCCTTTCCCTAAAAGTTACTGAATCTGAACTGACTTTCAAACCAATCTGTTATAAACCTTTACTGAGTAATGAAGTTTATTGTTTGCTGGGGGGTAATACACAAATGCATTGAGGTACACATAACAGGTGACGAGACATAAAACCACTCACAGAAGCTGCAGGGAGACCAGTCCATCAAATAATCCCTTGGGGAGCTCAGTAATCTTATTTCCGTAAAGCACCCTGCAAAAGGACAGACAGACAATACAACATCATTTAGGTTACACAATTTAAAAGGCTCACGTGTTCAAACTTGTGTGTCCTGGAGTTGTTTGTGGCTTAATAAAATGCATCTATTGGTTTTCTGAACAGAATTCCTTCTGATGCTGTTATTTTTTTTTATTTTATTTTTTTTAACAATACTTGTAATGTAAAACATACAGTATCTTGTTTTAATAATAATTTACAACACACAGCCATTAAAATGTTTTATTTCAAAGTGGAGATATGGGAATGGTTTGTGTGTACATACGTAAATATAAAGGGGATGTCCCTTTTCAGGTCTAAAAGGCTGTAATATGTAGAATCTTACAATACAGCTGAGATAAAACTTTTCATCCTTTTTCCAAGAAAATTGGACTTATTGGGCATGGTACATTTTCAACAGTTGATCATATATAGCTCACGTAAGCTTGTTGCAATTATGTAAAAAATGCACTGAGCATTCTGTAGCCTTAGCTTTTAAACTGGCAAGGATTATTTGTGGGTAGGTTTTTTTTTATTATCTGTAACTTTTCACAATGTTTAACAAATGCAGGTAAAATAAACATGTGACAGAAAATAAGAAAAAATATTATACTTTATTTTCATTTAAGTCAAATAATCAACTTTCTTTGGCTGAGAACAGCTTGTTAATAAACAGGCAATAATCAAACTACAAACCCATTCAGTGCTTTCAATTTGCAGAGAAAAATGAATTTTCAGATTTGTGGACGCAAGGCTTTTCATGTTAATGAGTGATAACTTAAAATGAAAGAAATAAATTCAACCACCAACATATGAATCAATTTAATCTAACTAAAGATGAAAAAGTCTTTACTACTTCATTATATGCTAAACCAGAGGCCTTTTTGTTTTTGAAATACTTATTCACCCAACCCATCAAAAGTTAAATTATTTACAAATATTAAGCTCAGCAAGAGGTGAGGGACGTCCTTATATATCTGCTCTTGGCAAAAAAAATCCAAACAAACTTCATTACACTGAACCAGCTGGAAAAGTACTGAAGATCTGAACTAGTGTTGTAGTTAAAAGACAACAGAATCTATTTTTCACTTTGTTATTACGCTACAAGCAAGAAGATGCAGTCATTTCTGTAACAAGACTGGTCTTTTCTCTGCATGCAAACAGTGTTTGGGCCTCTTCTGTCTTGTAATTGTAAAAACTGAAACTCTGTTTATTCAGTTGCAATTGCAATCACGTATTTTGCTACATCAGAGCTCTGCAAGTCTGTAGTGCAGAACTCTTGCCTCTTAGTGACATTCCCAGCTGAGTCGGTCACGTGCATGCTTGCTTGTGCATGTTTGCATGTTCACTGTAGTTCACCTTGTCTCCCCTTTCTTGTCTGCATGTCTCATTTTCAAGCTTTATATTGATTCAAATGAAACAATCCTCCATACTCACCCTCACAGACATACATATAAACCAATCCAAACACACACACACATACAAACACACACATTTAGCAAAAAATGCAAACCCCTCTGCACTGTGCTCCAGGGTAAACATCAACAGAAACAACATGTCCCGAAGTACAATTATTTTCTTGGATGTGTGTTTATTTTTGTGCATGGTTGTGTTTGCATGTAGTGCATCATACTTACAGTGAGGTGAGCGAACGGAGACCACTGAAAGCATCTGCGGCAATGTCAGAAATCTGGTTCTTACTCAAGTCACTGGGGAGAAAATGAGATTACTGTTATACGCAGTAATGGGGTTCAGTGTCTGTGAATGTCCTAGAACGGTCTGACAACTGATCATGCAAGAATACATCAGCTTAGGTCAAGGCAAGGGGACAAGAATAAAAAAAAAAAGCATAAGAGGGGCAGAGTGCGTGAGTAAATGGGGGAAAGAAGGAGAGAATGATGGACAGGACAGGGAGAACCACAGAAAGAAAGAGAAAGCAGTGGCATGTTAAATGTAGTTCACGTCATTCTCATCCACTGCCGTATGATATATTATTAAACAATGCTGTTGAGGTGAGGTTAAAGCTCCATCTGTGAGTGTATATGTGTAGATGTGTGGAAAACCCTACAACCTTGCACACATCTGCAAGTCAAGTATTTGAATGCATTTGGACACTAAGGACATTTTTCCACCACGTTTATGTCTGTAGGTGTGTGATTTTGTAGAGATCATGTTTTAATAGTCTTTATTATACAACATGATGTGATTTTACAAGGAGATTTGTTTAAATTTAAAAAGTGATTGCTAGCAAGCGTAGGACTGCAGCTGTGGATACATCTTTCCAAGGTGCTCTGGTTGTACCTTTGTATTTATTGATTCATAAACAGCCATCAACACTGGAAATCACTCTTTGTTAAAACTCAATCTTTATAATATTTTGTTCTACTACTGCTTTGTCAGGCATAAATATCAGGCAAAGTAATTGGGTGCAACAGTGTGATGTTGTTCAAACCAATCTATCTTTTTTTACTCAACTATTCGATGCAGTCGGTTTGAGTAAGGCATTAAATATACATGATTCAGAGAGATTAACAATTAAATAGTTAAAATCAGACATATACCCCATTCATGTTAAGACAGGTGATCCAATTTATGATGGGATCTACACAATTGAATAATATTAACTGATTGATAAACATGCTATAGTTATAAACCCACCATTCTGTTGATTCATATCAGTTCATGCCTACATTTTTGTATTTGAATGTGTATAGATGTATGGAGTTGTATGAGGGGTAACTCACATCCTCTTGAGCTTCTTGTAGGCAGAAAAGGCTCCTGCTGGGACACCTTTTATCAAGTTCTGCTCCAAACGACTGGGGGGAAACAGAAAACAAAACAAAAAAAAAGAGACAGAAGCTTAAGTTGATAAGTAGATGACTGACTTTAAATCTGTTTGAAGTTTAAATAACATTTTTATTAAATAAAACATCAAATAAGGAATCTAAAATACACTTTCAGAAAAAGTACGTCATGCATGACAAAAGAAAAGTCAGTTTTCTTTCCTTTCAAGGTTATCATTAAGCCCCGTTTACTCCTCAGCCTGCAGAAAAAGTTCAAAAGGTGCCTGTTCCAATCAACATCTACAAGATTTCTCTGCAGGTTGGTCAGTGGTTTGTAGCAGAGTCTGGCCAAGGTCACTCAGTGTGCATACTGACTCCAGTTTTAAAGCCCCTCTATTACAGTATGAGTTTACATGGGGCCAGTCTGAGCTGACTGTAGAAGAATCAAACGATCGGTCTGGCACCAAAACCTGGACTGTTGACCACAATAGCTGTCATTTAGTGAATCCCTGGATTAAGAGTTCAGGAGGCAACAACAAAGTGCTGCAAGAAATCATAGCACGGAAATATCCCGGAAGAAAGTTTCTGTCTGCTAACTTAACATGGAGGGATTGTTTTAAAAGATGTCGCAGTAAATAATTAACAGAATTATTATTTTCTCATCAGAATTCCTTCCCATTGTTTTTCTATTGGATCTTTTATAAATTCTTTTGCTAGAGCCCCAACGCGCTCTGTTGACTTATGAATACTTATGGATTTATGAATACATTCTGGGTTTATGAACCTTTTCAGGCAAAGGGCCAAAGGGAATTTACAACATCTTTCTCTCGGTAAGACATGGAGTCATTACAGCATACTGGTAGTATTACACTATTATCACGTCAGAAATGCTGTTGGTTAAAGCACACATTTGGATAAATTTACTGTAGTTTATGCTGTCCTTGTGGTCTGAGAATAACGTTCATCTCTGTAGCTCATGAATTCTTTAAGTTGATTTACTGTTGCAATGACAAGGAAAGAAGGAAGGATGTAAGGAAGGATGGCAGGCAGAAAATGGCCAAGAGGGATGTATACAGGTGGTAAAGGAGTGGATAATAAAAAGTCATAAGTGTAAAAAGAGGGAAGAAAAGGATCCCATGGAGGGAGAGATGTGAAATCATAAAAGGGGAGGGGGGAAGGAGGACCACAAAGGAGAAATTAGAGGAGTGGAAAAGTGTGAACAACTGGGGAGAAGAGAGAAAAATTCAGAGAAGAGGAGGATGCGGTGAGGTCCCAAGGCCAGCCACAGGGTCAGCTGTCAGGATGATAAATGGAAACTAATCCGCCCCTCTTCTTCTTCTCATCTTTCTCTTCAGCCCCCACCCTGTCCAGCTCTTTACCTCGACTTTCCATCCCTCCATTCTCCTTTTTCTATCTATCTATCTATCTATCTATCTATCTATCTATCTATCTATCTATCTATCTATCTATCTATCTATCTA
>JBBBVU010000007.1:13370467-13399334 GCA_037177055.1 Atherinosoma microstoma | reverse complement strand
AGTTCAAATTAAAACCTGACCATCTCAACTCAAATGTTGCCTTCTTAACTTAAAACACACCCTGCTGATATCTGCCTTTAAAGACCCATTATATAACTTTTCGACCTTAAAACTCTGGACTCGTTTGATGGTACAGTGAAATCTATTATGTGCATTTCTAGAGCCGTCGCGGCCCAGCACCATCCCGCGGCTGAGAAACCGCACTATAGAACTTTTACATCTGGGACGCCGCCTGCTGAGTTTCGCTTTGCACATGCGTTACACACTAGCAAGCAAATGTAAACAAACCTGTCATTTTGAACGCACACTGGCGGATTTAGCAAATAAACGTTAGAAGACATTATCGGAGGAAGAAAGGAAACTAAGGAGAGCCAAAGAAGAGGAAGACATAAGACAAGAGTCGAGAAAAGACAGTTTTTTACTGTCTGGAGAGAGATCACAGTACAGGTAGGATCCAAGATGGATGCTGAATTAACCGTCGATAGGGGGCGCATCACTGAGAAAATAGTATAAGTTATATAGTGGGTCTTTAAGTGCAAATTCATCCAAATTTGCATCCTTGAATGTTAAGTTCAATCAATATTTTACATGATTTGCATCCTGATTCAGGATCATGGGTCTTGGAGGAAAGAGGCACACAAACACAAGGAGGTATTTCTATGAATCTCTTATTTCCCAACGGTCTATAAAACTATGACTTCATCTAAAGACAGGACTTATGCACTTAAGAAATTCATCAAGAATAGAGAGAGTGGGCATACAGACCAAAGGCAAGAAGACAGAAACTGAAAATAAAATAGGCATCTTGAATGGAGGAGAATGGTGAAAGCAAATAGATTAAACAAGATAGATTCTTTGAATTTCTTTTATGACTTTTTGGGGGAGTCATTTTGGCTTTTTTCATTAAATCTCATCCTTTAACATTATTTAGCTTAAGTGCTACGTTGCACCAATTACCATATATATGATCCATAGTGCTAATGCTGATTTAAGGAGTTACAAAGTCTGCCTTAGAAAAAAGAAAGTTTTGAAAGAGGACTTTCCTTAGGGTTTTATTATTCAGACCTTTGATTGTTTGATTAGTTTCAGCTTTGCCACTACAGTTCACAACATTTTGAATATTGTCCAAAAACCATACTTATTATGTTTCCCTGTTGAGAAATGTTCAGCTAGGTTTCCAGATCCCTCCCAAACATGGTTTGGTTTAAAATGCATCCTTTCATGATGGTTGTCGACAGATCCAGCACAAGCAGCTTTACGTAAAGTGACAGGAGTGAAACTGAGATAAATAAAGACAGCTTATTAAGAGCTGATTCAAATCAAAAAGAAAAACAAAAAATATCTACTTCACTATGTGCGTGTCTCTTTGCTTCTTCTGCTCAAATATCATAAGACTATTACCACAAGTCTGGAAATATCTGGGAAACTATTAACATCCAACAAACCCTTTACATTCGCTGAGAAGTGACAATCATGAATTGGTACTTGCAAAAGTCATTCTTCTAGATCATATCACTAAAATGAGAGTTACAAGTTGCTGGTTTACATTTACATTGTCATTAGTAACATTTTACACTAACGGGCTGTTTGAATTGCACTCATTGCATTGATTAAAGGTTATTTCTCAATACAGAATGCATCAGGTGCTGGTTCCCAGAGCTGAGATTCTACAGGCTGTGTTGGATGCGGAGAGATGACTATGAGGATGAGGAGGAGAAAAAGAGGAGGAGAAGGGCAGATGAACAGCAGAATGTCTTGTCAGCGTATTATATGCCAGCCGGGATATCTAGCCTTTAAGAAGACAGGCCTCCTTTTGTAATAAAGCAGAGGACAAATCCTGTTATGGAACAGAGATGGTCTCATTGATGCTAGCAGCAGGGGCAGTAGGATTTAATACCGCTCTCCCATTATAAATCCAGTTTATAGTCAAACCCCCGCCTGGAGATAGCCACGTCTTGGCCCACCCCCCCCGCTTAGCCTTAATTACTGACAAGTAGGATTAAAACACAGGGGAGAATGGGAACAAGCAGGGGGTATGGAGAAAGTGCTATTTGTGTGTGTTTGTGTGTGTGTAGACTGTATTTGGAAGTCAGTATGATAGTGTATGCTGTAGTGTATTGCTTGTGGGTGACGACATGCATAGTGCATGGTGGTTTGGTGAACATCTGTGTGTGTGTGTCTGTCTTTGCGTTTCTTTATTATTAGTTGTTGCTTCAGAGCATTAGAGCATCTTTAGTACAGTGAATTAAAAACATGCATGTACACTCGCACACACAGACAATATCCAAGCAGCAGGAAGTATAATCTTTTTACTGGTTCAAGTTTCTGAATGATGTGATATCATTACTGCTAATATAATACATGCAAACTGCATAAAAAAAGGATAACAGTAGAAAAAAAAGGGGGAAAAGAGAAACACGAGTAGATTTTAATGATAGACATATCTTCAAATGTTTAATTAAATCAATCAGCATTAAGGAATAGACACAAAATCACTAAAAAGGAAGTGGCAAGAGACAAAGAAAATAGAAGGTGAAAGGAAGATTAAAATCAACTTGGATCTGGACGGGAGATGAAAAGGAGATTGGTTGGAGGACAAAAGTAAATGGTGGGAGGAAAGAGATGAAAAGAAGGACAAAGTAAAGGTAGGGATGATGTGGGCAACCAAAAGAAGTCAGATCATTGCAAGGAGGAGGAAGCAACTGAAGTGAGTCCAGATATTTTTATGGGAAATTAGAAAGGGGAAATTAATGAGGGCCAGCTAAATAGATAAATAAATAAATGAGATGTTTTATAAATGCAATAAAAGAAGGATGGGACTAATGTAAACTGGGGTGCAGGAAACTGAGGAGGGGGAAATAGTTGGAGCAAGAAGAAGGAAATCAGAGAGGACAGTCACTCACTGTTGACAGAAAACAGTAGCAGATGAGGGCAACTGATTAAAAGATATTGGATATTGGTAACTCTGCGCTCAATCTGCTGGCGACTATACAGCCATGCTACTGCCTGCAATCCAATTTCAAAAGGCTGATTTCAAGCTGTATTTCCAGCGCAGCTGCAGGAGAATGGAGGAAAAATGGAAACCCTCTTTGTGCGATTTGATGTTGATGAACATTGTGTGGTGAAATCAAACAATAGAAATAGTTGTAAAAGATAAGCAGACCTCAGGAAATGTTGTCCTGCTTGTTTTTAGTTATGCTGTGTTTTTTTTAGAAACCCCCATTTTTGAATGTTAAGCAGAGCTACGTGACCACACAAGAGCCTCTTAAAAATGATGATCTGGGGAGGAAATCCCGTTCTATGCGTCCTGGTTTGGCGGAATTCAACCCCAGCATGGCCAGGGGGAATGTAACCAATGGTCTTGCCTCTCAGTTAGTCCCGCAAGATTATGGGTAGAGACTCCCTTTAAATGTTGTGCCATCGCCTTGGCAACTATAAGGTCGTTTTATACAACTGCATACAGAAAAAACACAAAAGACAGACAAATCAAAGCCCCCATCAAATCTTTCTGAGAGGATGATTTGGTTTGAGGTTTGTGTGGGAGCGCAACTGTGTGTGCGTGTGTGTGTGTGCTTACATCAGTAACATCAGTAGAGGGGGGTTTGTTTCTAATGAATCAAAGCAGATTGAACCATAGAGCCTAAACAGGCCTTTCTTGTGGTATTAATGAGATTGCCATTACTCAAGTGTGCATGCAAGTGTGTGTATGGGTAAGTGTGTGTGTGTCTTTAAGTGTGCTTGTGTGTATGTAATGGCCACATGATTATTCACAGTCATGAAACAATGGAAGAGTTGGTCTCTTATTATGGCATGATTAGATGATAACACACAGAGCCTGCTGCTATTTAATGTGTGTTTTTATTTGTGTATGTGGTGAGTGTGTGTGAATGCATGAAGATGAACTGATTTGTTCTCTCAGGGTCCATGTTTGTCAGCATTTATAGTCTAACTGTCGTAGTTTGCCATGTGTGTTGTACTCACAGTGTCCGCAGCTTGGGCATATGGTTGAAGCTGGACAGAGGGATAAGGGTGATGTTGTTGTTGTTGAGGGTGCTGGATAGAGGGACACAGAGAGGGGAAAGGAGGAGAGAAGGGAAAAACAGATGGTTAAAGTGTCAAATAAATCTTTATTCAAAATTAAATACTTTTTCTATAATTTTTTTTAGAAAAAGAAAACTTCCAGTCAAATTCAAATGTTGGGAAACATTGCTTGCTTTGCTATATATTTCAAAAAACATATTCAAAAGGAAAAAAAAATAAGATGCTCTGATATGAATGCAGATAAATGAATACTTCTTAGGAAACTATTAAAGATCTGTGAGTTATACAGCATTGGTTTAATATCCAAGTAAAATGTTTAGAAAGTCACAAAACCCAAAGTAAAAACGGAGTAATTCTCTCTCACATAATTTGCCGCTCCTAGAATTTCCTTCCTGTTCTGAATGACATGAAGCTCTCCTCTGACAAAGTATAAGGAGCTGTGTAAAATTTCTGAGTTTTGACCAATCAGAGCAGAGAGCAAAGGAAACCAAGGAATACATTTACTGGTGGAAGTAATAATGAATGAGAAGCAGGTGTGACAATTAGTAACTGAGAACCCGGTGCAATGTGATGGGATGGGGTTCGGTAGCTAGAACACAAAAGGGACAAACTTAAGAAATAAGACTAGAAGCAAATCAGGAACTGAACTACATTTAATGGAGATATTTAAAAAATATATAGTATGCTAAAGAAAATAAACAAAAATTCCCTTTTTATTCAAAATAATAAGTAAGAGAGAAAGCATTTGTGAAGGGTACTGTTGTGCAGTCATCACATGGAGTTTTAATCCAATATTTATAATGAACATGCACTCCTTTGATCTGTACCTTTTCTTCATACTTAAGCAGGTCACTGCTGTCTCTGACTATTAGCCTTCTAATAAACTACACTGTCTCAAATGTTGTATCGACCTGAAGAGGAATGAAAAAAAAAGGTTGACTGTGATTACTGTACAAGGAAAGATAAACACATACACATATACACACACACGTGCAATCCCACAGAGTATGTTGAAAGAGCACAATAATTATCGATTGTCTGTGTTTTTCATGTATAGACAGAGACAGAAATGAAGGCAGGGGAAAATGGAGAAAAAAATCAGCCTTTCCATCAAAGCGATTCACATGGGGATTTTGTTGATGGACTCATACAAGCTTGTAACTCTGTATGTATAAAACATTCACAGGATGGTGGGAATATATGAACACAAACAAGCCCCTCATTACTGCAACATACATGGAGACAAAGAAGTACAACTCATTAAATATGTAAAAAGGCTCAATTAAAAAGTGGAAATAAATAAAATAAATCATTTTTTTTCCATATAAAAGCAGAAACTCAACACTGTATTTAACAGCAAAAAAATGTTTTTGAGCAACATCCAAAAGCTAAAAACTAAGAAATAGAAGTAATAAAATTGGTAAACCATGAGGTGTTAATACAATTTAAATGTAAAATGTATTTTTCTTTTCTTTCAGTGAATGTACACAGACTAGAACATTTTTCTATTTATCTGCCGAGGGGAAAAACAACAAAAAAAAAACAATACATGAAATATAATGACTTCTCATTACAACTTGTGAGGCTATTCAAATGGCTTGAAGTCCATGTTCATAAGTAAAGGAAATAGTGATAACATGGGGCTAAATGAGAAATCAATGACTTATTGGAAATCCAGGGATTTCTAAAGTCTCTACTAACATCCTTTTCATCATTTTTTTTGTTGCGTTGCTTAAGCCAACATCCACAAAAGCAAGTGTAGCCTTTTCTCTTTTTTTTTTACTCAAGTTCCACAGATCATTAATTTCATTGGATAGAAAATAAGAGTAGTTTACTTTACATATCACCCGAAACCTTGTGTATTCAAAGAGTTATTGTTTCAAAACGAATGAAGACTGAGTAGTCATTTTTTATATCTAAAACCAGTTCATTTTTCCAATTTGACAGTGTGGTTTTAATGCTTTCAGACAAGGACAAGGTCAGATTTCTCCTTGAGAAATGGGCCTAATTCAAGATGAAAGGATTTTTCACAGCATCTGCAATATGTTTGTGCCTACACATACAGTGTAACCACGGCATGATTTCACCCACAAAAATCAAAGATGGTTTGTTTTACATCCAGTATTGTCGTCACAACTGCTTGAAATAGTTTCATTACTGGGGGTTTGCTGTGTTTTCACTAACACCCACTCAGCCCTTAAATAGACTGTTTTTGCTCTCTCTGTTGATGTTACATTGCTCTCTCTTTCATTCTGTCTCCTTCCGATTCTCTTTCTACATTCCCCTCCCTGCCAGTATACCCTCAGTGGCCTTGGTAAACGGATAAAGTTTCACACTCGCTCTCACAAAAACACACATACACTCGCATAAGCAGTGCTGCTATGGTCAGCCCTGTCAGGGGTGATTCCACCCAGTCTATATAATTTAATTGTGGAATAACAATAATTTCCCTCTGCAATTTCCCCGTCAGTTATTCTCCCACTCATTCTGTTCAGACCCCCTCCACATTGCTCTGCTTTAATAAAGTAGTGACTGGACTGACTTTAGCCAAGGTAAACACTAAAAACACAATTTAGAAGTCCAGAACGGTGCTTTATACTGTGGCTATTTTCTCCAGCTTATTTTACACGCCTTTGGCCATACGTGCACTCTTTAAATTGTGGATATTTATCAATTTGAAGTGACTGTAGAAAAAAAGTGCATTTTAAGAAAGAAAGAATCATTGTGTAAAATTTGCTGATTAATGTTAATAACAGAGCCCAGGGGGTAACTATGAAATCAGAGTTAAGGATACTGATTAAACAGTTTATTTTATAGTGTAATAATGGATTAGTACCAGGTAATTTACTTTTTTAAGAAGAAGGCTGCGGTACTGTAATCCTGTGATTTTTCTTTTACTTAATTTCAGAACTTTAGTATTATAGTATGAAAGTATTTGATTGGTTAGGATGGAAAATTTCTGCTGAGTTTGAGCAGGATTGCAGCAATGTCTGATATGAACACACCGTGCCACAAAAACGCACAGTGCAAACTGGATGATAGTGCAAACAAAGTTCCATTTCAAAGTGTTTCACAACATAGAGCACGCTCCGTGGTTCCATGAATGTTTTATAGTATTAGCACACGTTTTTACATATGTTTTTAAAAAACTGATATTATGCTTGTAAAAAGAAACCTTTCTATTCTTTCTTGCTGGGTTGGCAGTGTTGTATTCATTGCTGTCTTTTACAAAAAAATATTTAAGTCAATGTTCATTGTGAAGCACAATCTGTGTGTGACTAACAGATTTTCTCAGTAGGGCCCCCCCAATGACGGTTCATTTGGAATCCATCTTGCATCCTACCTGTTCTGTAAGCTCTCTCCAGTTAGCAAAAGTAAGTCCAATGTTGACTCTTGTCTTATTCCTTGCTCCCTTTTTTAAAAAAATCTTTCTTTGGTCAATAACAGAACGTCTGCCAATAATAATTTTGGATATTTTAAATGTAATAAAGCCAATAACATAAAAACTAACCAATAATGTAATCATACCTTTTTTGATGAGAAAACTGTACAATAATTGCTACAAAATTGTTTATTTTTGAGAAATGCAGTTTTATAATTTGTATTATTACATTATCAGTTCAGTTATTACATTTTCAAATGATTTTTTTTTTTTCATGCAAGGCCAATTAACTAACCAGTAGCATAATAACTTATTACATTATTGGATCAAAATCTTAAGTCATTAAATCAAGTCAGTAAATCTTGTCTCTTTCATTTTTGCTCTTTAATACTAGATAAACTTAGCACCAAAAGTAAGGACATGTGTTTCTCTTCTTGGCAATAAATCTCATACCATTGGAAAGCCTGTTTATTTCCTTTTTATATGGTGACACATTTATAGGATGAGCAGCAAAGTCGAGTCCAAATCTTCTCTGCCAATGCCAAACAGCTTATTCTGCTATTGACTCTTGTTTGGTGATATTTATTGGGCTGAATGATTGAAGTATGAACATAAATGAGCAATTTATTCATCTGAAAAACATGTAGAAGAACCATACACAACCACAACAGCTTGGTACCTCTGCCTCATGCTGGTCATACACTGCTGTGAGGTGGCATCCCATTCTTCAACCAGCATTTGTCACTAGTCAGCCAGCGTGGTTGTACTGCTCACTTGGCACAATCAGCATGCTCAAGCTGATCCTGCAAGTGTTCAATAGGGGTTGAGGTCAGGACTGATGGCAGGCAATTCCAGCCTCTTCACTTCCAAATTCTGGAGCTAGAGTCTGATAAACCCTTCTCTGAAAGGGCAAGCTTTGTCATCATGGAGGACAGAGTTTGGTCCCAGAATGTGGAGATATGGGATTGCCACTGGGTGGACAATCTAATCTTGATATCTCTATACACTGAGATTGCTTCCAATGAGGACAAGCATAGTTTTCTAGTGAGGGAGATGTGGTCCAACACCACCCCACTGCCTCCACTACAAACCGTTAACCTATCAGTGCAGCAATCAGTATTATATTCTCTGCATCTTTGCCATACTTTGACCCTACAACTGACTGATGCCAATCAGAGGGCCAATCGGGCCCCTTGATTGGCAGCTCCTGGAGTACCAGAAGCCCAACACAAGCATCAATAGCAGAATGAACTGTTTGGCATTTGGCAGAGAAGATTTGACAAGTTTTTCATGGATGCAACCACATACTCAACTCTGCTGCTCACCCTACAAATGCATTTTCTTTACAAAGATGGCACCATTTAAAGGGGAAATAACGGGCTTTCAAACAGCATAAGATTGATTAAAGACAACACTTACTTACAATCCTTTTTATGTTTTTGTTTAGTTAGTTACATTATGGTGGGTGAACCATTGCTTAATTCTATCTGCATAGCCTATTGTATCTGCTTTATATCAGTTAGTTAATGGTTGCTACATGTAGGCTAATTAAAATAGAATACATGATTTGAAAAACATGAAAATAAAATCCCACTTTGTTTTTGCAGTGAAGGTAAAAAAGAGTTCAAGGACTGATCCAACACTGGTGTTTGCAACACACAATATTTCCATTACAAAATGCCTATTCAGCTTTTTTCTTTTTAATTTGAGACAGGCTGCAGTGACCTCTGTGGTGGTATTGCTACATAGATCCCTGAAAGAGTGTGCAATGTGTGTGTTTGTCTGCATATACATGTTTGTATGTGCTCATTTTATGTGTGTATTCTTGAGTCAGCATGTGCATGCTTGCATGTGTGTGTGCTTTTGATGCAGTGAACTCTGTTGCAGTAAAAAGGCCTCTGCAGTCAGTGATAGAGGAGACTCTTTAGAGGCAACCCACCACGGAGATGCTATCACTAGTGTTCACGCTTGTGTGTGTGCGTGCACATATGTGTGGGTGGGTGGGTTTGCGCGTGGAACAGACAAGGAGAGTGATGTTATCGCATGTGTCTTTGCCGCAGCCTACACCCAGAGGTCAAAACCTTACTCGTCAATCTTTCCTCCCTCATGGACACACATACACACACACCTACACACAACATGTCAACATCCTCTGCTGTCTTGTTGAGACCCTCAGTGTTGAAACAGGCATTAGAAATTTAATTTATTGATAAAACAATATGCAAAACCAGCCACATGGTTGTCCAAAAATAAAATATAGAGCACATTCGTCTGATCATTCAGTTGTTAAAGCATTACGTATTTTCTGACCTTAAAACTCTGTGTTCCGGACTCGTTTGATGGCACAGTGATATCTATTATGTTTATTTCTGGAGCCGTCGCTGCCCAGCAGGGAAACCACACTATCCAACTTTTCATCTGGGACGCCACATGACGTTGCAGCCAAGTTTCACTTTCACTTCGAGATTTCGCCACACGCTAGCAAACAAATATAAACACACCAGCCGTTTTGAGCTTGCATCGTGGCTGATTCAGCAAAGAAATGCAAGAAGACATTCTCAGGGGAAGAGTGAAAAAGAAATTAAGTTAAGACCATCTTTTCCCGGCTGGAGAGAGCTTACAGTACAGGTAGGATACAAGATGGAATGCCGAATTAGCTGTCGATAGGGGACGCATCACTGAGAAAATTGCAAAATTCTGTAGTGCGTCTTTAAGGTCAGCCAGAAATTACATTTTTCCAACAATTTAATATTCCTCTTTGTGTATTCCTTGTTGTTTCTTAAAATGATGGAGAATTCCTCCACATCATTCAACCCCTGTGATGCTCATGTTATATCCTCAATTCTGTCATACAGAGCCCCTTTTAAATGGTTGGAGATCCTGACCATGAGTTTTGACCAACTGTTTTTTAACATCTGATCATCTGGTTTAAGTCTTTTTGAGTCTGCTAAATGTAAACAAAAGCTTCTCTCGATATATTTTGAAAGATAGTATTGAAAGAGATGAATCAACTAAATGTCTAACTTCAAAACTGCTGTCTGCTTCTTGCATTTTCTTCAGTTATATTCATGACTCTGGGTTGCACGTGTTTGAATCTGTGTGTGTTATAAAGCACATTTTCTATTAGTCTCTGATATGCTCAATCATCCTTAACAGACACAGATCAATACACTGACTGGCATAATGTCTGAATTACTACAGCCAGTAAAATACAACCAAACATTATAACTTTATGACTGTGATTACAACCAGTATTGACTTTATGTTCAGTACGATTAGTATCTGTTTTAATCATTAACATTAGTTTTAGTCAGTGAAAAGAAGCAGAGTACCTGAATTATCAAACATAGCTTAAAACTAATCATTGAAGTGTTTCCCATCAAAGAATTAGAATTAGACTTATGGTGTTCATTTTAATATCCAAAATGTCTTTCTTGGTGATTACTCGTTCTTCTGTGAGAATTCTGAGAGTTTTAATAGTGAATATTCATATTATGATTCTTTTTGGGGGTAAAAAAGAAAAAATATATATAATGTAATTGGATCTTTTATATATGAGAAGCAAAACGACAGAAGAGAACTATTGTTATTATCTTAACTGGTGGTTAAACTTAATCACAGCAACTGCAAAAGCACTCGGAATATCAGGCTTCATTTTTATCATTCATTGATGTCTCATTTTCTACAAAACCCCTTGGCAAACACCTGCTGATGCACTTGTACATACTGTGCTCCAAAATCTAAAATCAATACTCCATTGTAGGAAAATAACCACAAACTTGAAGCACTACAAAGCAATTTCATGACCTTACTTAGAAATGTATGGTTGCGACAGTTGATCAAACTGCCCTTATAAGTATAAAGATTATACCACAGTCATTTTGTCACAAAACTATGAACTATGATGAATACCATGATGAATATTAACTTGACTGAATGTCATAATGAATCTTTGAAATTTGGCATCAGGTTTAATGAATGAAAAAACCCAAAAACGTTCACCTGGAAATTTGCACCACTTTTACACTATTTTTTTTAATCATCAGTAAAAGTAGCACTGTTTGTTGTCACTGACAAATCGGTCCAAGATGAATCCCAACATTGTCACTGAACATTCAAAATTTGTGAAAAAGGTGAACACACAAAGCAAAATACATTATTACTTCACAACATAACATAACAGTAAGCACCTTTCAAATTTTTCCACTGACCAAGAGAGTCAACTCCATTAACTAAGCAAAGGACTTTGACCACAAAGCTGTTGCCAATGACTTGAAGAAGCTTCAGAAAAGCAAATTTGATTTACAATACATTTGCATAGGGACTTCTCCTCAAATAGTTATGTCAAACAACTTAGGCAGAGATTACACTTGCTTTCAAACATATACTTGCATGTGTATGATATCCAATATTTAGGGACTTTTAATATCATATACAATGCTGCACCTCTAAATCTATTGTATTCTTAACAAGGAAAAACAAAAAACAAAAAAACAAACCATGATAACCAATGATCTGCAGCAAATGGTAAAATGTTTGGGATGAACAACGTACCAGTTATGCTACAGCATCATCAGTAATGTGGTTTAATGAGGTAATTAGAGCGAAGATGGTGGTTTAATTTAGCTTTATCTATACAGCTATCTAAACAATTATTCTTACCGTCTACTTTCTTTATCAAGGTCTTTACTCACTAGTCAGATAAGACTTAAAATAGCAGTGAATGAAAAGGTTGTTGTAGTTTACATTTTGCCATAGCCATTAAACTAAGACATAAATATTAATCTTTTTTTCAATTAATACAAATAATTAAGAATTGTATGTTCTGTGTTCCATCATCTTATTGTAGATCAATTTTCCTGAAGTCTTTGGTTTTGAATAATTTCAGTACTGTCAATGAAATACTTAGGCAGGTATCATGTAAAAGTGACAATTTTGGTATTGTGGCAACACTACTCTGAAGGTTGCTGTAGGAAAGAGCTATATGGAGCTTTATGGAGAATGACAGAGTAAAATGAGGGGAAAAGGGATAGAAAAAAATATGAGATTAGGCTGCACTTTATGGCTGCATTGTAACAAACATAGCATTGTGAGTCATAATCAATCCTTTTTATCCTAGACTAATCTTTAGTATGTGTGAACTGAGTGGAATTTCATTCCATACAAAACCATATAGTAAAATAAAGGCAAGAGAAAAGGTTTTGGTTTTATTTGTGTTATCTAGTTCAATCAAGCTAACATGGCTGTCTTGCAAATGGAATCTTTTAAGATCCAAATTGGAATTCCAGTTCAGTGACTGAAAAAATATTGATTGTGCAGATTGAATACAAAATGTTATTTGGCAGAAAATAAAATGGATGAATGGCAAACAGGGTGGAAAGGTTAAAGTAGGGATAAATTGTATCAGAGGGAAATACTGATTCTCATTCAAAGTACGTGTTAAACCGTGGAGCCAGTGTTAGCATTGATTTTGTGGGAATCTTGGAAGTAAAGGCATTTAAATTCTTCAGATGATCTGAAAGCTCTATAGGTTGAAAATATAATTAAAAAAGTATTTTAAAAAAAATAAAATAAAATGGTACATGACAAAAACTGAAACCTCAAAAAGCTATAAGTGCTGGATGTCAGGCCAAGGTCTCATCTTACTCATAACTCACATGCTTTTGTGTTTCATTGTTAGATACTCTGAAATGGACCAAACAAACGAGATAGGAAATTTCCTTTTATAAGTTCTGAGGTGATTTTGGAGACTATTTTTTTCCAGTCTTTGTGTGAAGCCATTGTGAGACAACTAGATGCTGATAGTAGCTTCATAAAGAGCTAAGAGTGACACATTATCCCTTTTCACTCATTACTTTTCCCCAAAGAGTTGCAGCTCACTAAAACTGGAACAGATTCATTACCAGTGAGTCTGCAGTCATGACACATTGATAGTTGTGGGATCAAAACAAGATGTCTTCTGTTTGGAATCAGTATGTTGATAACTGTATAAAATCATTATAATATAATTATATTATTATGAGTATAAAATGTTGGCTTTTTTGTTAATTTGAGTCAGCAAATATAAAACACTTTAAAAAAGTTGGCACATGCTGAATAAGTCTATAAAAAATGTAAGTTTTGTATGAAATGCATTTACATATTATATACACAAAGATGGCAGATGCTTATCATCTACATATATAAGTAATGTGTTGTATTCTGCTGTTGTTGGTTTTGTTTAGACTGGATATCTGACTGGAATTGGTTTAGTCTGACTGGAGAGCTTTCCCACACAGATGCTGAAAAAGAACCAACTATCAAAAGGCCTGAAAGCCTCATTGAGTTGTGTGAAGAGCCCTCAGCATCTTCACCAAGGCCTCATTACAGCATCGGGAGAGGAGACATAAGGAAACGCATGGACACTTCAGTCCTTCAATCACACTTTAGTTGAACTCCTTCATGCCTTACTCGTTCTCTGAGGAGAGAGCTACAGCAAGTAGAAGAACCCCTGAACTGTGTCAACAGGTCACATGATCATTTAACCTATCATCTTTTTCTTCACTCCATCCCCCACAAGGAGTAGGTACATGTAGGGACAAATGCATGTGTGTGCACTTATGCTTGCGTGCGTGTTGGGGGGTTGGACAGCTGTACTCTGTCTCGCTGAGTCAGACAGTGAAATTCACCGACCCTTGAAGCAATCAGTGACATGATGGCACACAATGGTGCAGCTTTATGCCATGCTTCTGCATATGTAGGCGCATGTGCATATTTTGTCAAGGAGTGTACCTGGATGCGATGTTGCTTTCTGAATGTGCTTAAGAGATCTCAAGGACACATGAGTAAACGTTAGTGTAATTTGTGTGTATATGTATGTGTTGGGGGTGGTGGTCAGAGCAACAGAGATTGAGGGGGATAGTCGAATGAATGCTCTCATCCTTGTGCATGTCTCTTTTGATCAGGAGATTTCAGCTGGCAGAGTTGAAGTGATTTCTGACCCTGAAGATTTTAACACTTGGCTCTAAAAGCTCTATAACGTCTGCAAACAGGCTTTAAGGGTCTTTAGGTGGAAGAGTTAAGAGCTTTTAGCAGTTGAATTGTCTCATATTTGAACTTTCCCACGGGGTTTAGTGCCTTCTTTACTGCTCTTCCCTGGCTGCCTGGTGTGAAATTGTGTGCGTATGTTTTGTTTGTGTGTACCTTTGTGAGCACGGATATTTATTTCTGTGAAAGTGAGTGTTCGTAAAGGATCTAGTTTAATAAACTCTCAAGTGTTTGAACAACCAAAGTAGAGCAATTTACTCCACTCATCTGTGTGAAAATTGACATTTCTAAAGTGTTACCATTGGAAACCACCCTGGGAAAGCTCAGCTCTTTACAGCTCTAGTAGCTCTAATAGTAAATTAGAAGTTGAAGTTTTTTTATTATTATTATTTATTTTGTATCAGTCTTTATTAGTTTGAAATCATTATAAATGAGCACTTAAATAATTACCTTTTATTTGAAGTGCAGTATCACAACATTCAGCTCACTTCATATGTGAAAATGCTGGCATTAAGTAACCAAGATTCTAATTATTCTGCAAAGATGGCAAGATTTTTATTATTTTTTTCTTTAAGGAAATAAAAGGTCCCTGTATTGGCACTTTAATTAACTGAATAATGGATGTTTGCTATAATTATTACTGACACCGCTGGGTTGTTTGAAGAACAAAGGGAAAAACTTTGTCCCATAATGTAGCAAATTCTTTGTGAAGAATTTACTTGACCAAAATCTGAAATACTGGTCTTTCCTCAGGAAACACCAAGGCTATATGAGGTGCTACATAAATGAGAACCTGAATGTGGGTTTGTGTTTTATAACTGCACCCAAACCCATACATAGATAATGTTGATTTTAACCAGGTTAAATGACACTAAGTAAACAGGAATACAGGATTACCATTATTAGACTGTTCCATTTGGTTTGGCACAGGAAGGAAGACGGAGAGAGAAAAAAAGAAAAAGCATGTGCACTGTATCCTAGATTTTTGCTTTTTGAACTTCTATAATCAGTAACCACATTTTTCTAATAATATGAGAAATAATACTAAGAATGTCTTGAAGGTTCCATCCATTGATTATGTCTTATAGACTGTTGCTGGGGTCACAAGTAAATTATGGCTTACAACTGCACAAGAGATCCCTTAACCCTAGACAGGTAGCCTGTTCAGTATAAAGCTAACACAGGCAAATACACAGCAAAGTCACAACTGATTTACAGTCACCAATCAACCTTAAATGCAAACAAACATACACACAGAAAGGTCCCAACAAACCAGAGGGTTCACATTTTTGATGGAGCATGGTGATGGGAGAAAGAAAGAAACCAATAACACAAGAGGGAGGAATATAAACAGAAATAGTTATGTACATAAAAACCTTCTGATGAGACCATTACACCTTAAACTGGTACAAATTAGATTGCAGATGTGTCTCTTCATTGATTCTTCTCCTCCCATCTTTTCTAAATTGTTTATTGGCCCTGCTTGATTTTCATCTGAAATTACCTATCTGTATTCCCTCATCAACTCCTATCCTCCTCTCTGCTGTCCTGCAACCCAGTGGGATGTGATTAATTGTCCATGGGTCAGGCTGCTGGCATCATGCTCTATGGATATCTGACGCCAGTCCCACCTCTGCTTTCATAACCTTTTTTTTCCCCCTTTCTTCCCTCCTGTTCTTTCTGGTGCCTGCTACTGCTTTAATGTTTTACCTGATTGGATGTTTGAATCTGTTCTCATTACCTCTCCCCGAAAGATGGCCTCCCTCCCTTTATTATGAGCTCTTTAATATTGACCAATGCATATAAATGCACCAGCAAAATGCTAAGGAATAAAAAGGCTATGATAATTTATATATATGATAGTTTTGTCAGAAATAACTACTAATGTTAGCATGCTAATGTGTGAGATCTTGTCCATACCCTTGAGTACTAACAGTTACCATCTCCTCTCCAGCCCTTCTTCCCTTTTCCTCACTTCTTTCACTTTGTCTCTTCCTTTTTTTATTTATTCAGCAGCAAATACTTCACCTCTCCTCTCTCCCTTTCTATCATCTTAACTTCCATTACTTGTCTGACCCTTTCACCATCTCTTCCTTCAAACAAACTCTGAAGTAATTTATAAATCTGGCATTTTTATTCCAATTGAAAAAATATATAATTGAATGACTGACAGATTTCTTTCCATCGCTTTTGAAGGCCTCCTTCTCTTTCTCTTCATCCTCTCAACTTATTCTCCAACAACTATTTCTGAAAATTACAAGCGAGTAGGCTACATCTTAAATCATGGTCTTCACCCTGAAGACAGCTATCTTATCCACTTTGCTGCCCTCCATTATTCCTCTCTCCAAACCTTACAGCAGATTTTATGCAGCTGCTTCAAAACTTTATCTTTATTTTTGCTACCGACCCACTCTGTCATTTTTTTTGTTGTTTTGTTTCTTTATCCCTTTCTTTCAGTCTTTCCCACACACCCTCATCCCTCTCTTTCAGGTCAGACCCTCTGCGTTCGCCAAGGTGGTGCTTGTTGCCAGGGTATGATGGCTCTGCTGAGCCCGCTGACTCAAAGGCAAGCCAAAAGGCCAGCCAAACCAAAATCACTGCACAGCAGAAAGCTGTAACACTCTGTTCTCTTCTGACCCCTTGGTGCACACATGAGCATTGGCGCACATGCGTGGGCAAAACAACACATGTGCTGCAAGTTTAAACTGAACATCGGGGGTGAAAACACTGGCAAACTTGGATAGTTTGAAACAAGCTGCTTTTAAAACATCTACAGGACGGCCGTAAATGCACACTTGCATACACCTAAACACACACACACGCCATTCTTCATGAACTTCAGGTTCAGGAGAGGTATGTTTCAGGGGCTTCGATCCAGCGCCCACGCGTCGGGGATATAAGACAGATCTGGAAGCTGGACACAACCACAGAAATGCAATCATTACTAGGGGCAGGCAAGGCTGGACACACACCAACTACATTCTGACTTATAGGGCAAACGAACACACTCGTACTCACTGATACACACAAACACAGTTTACCCTCCTCTAATGCTTGTTTAATTTTGACAGTTGTACCACTGGAGCTTTCCAAACAACTGCTCTATTTGGCCATGATGTAAGCTCAAATTACACTTAGGGCACAACAGTGCACACACACAAACACACACAATACATACAAAAGCCAGGGTCTTTCAACATGCTCACTTATATTACTATTAAGGGAAACAGAGAGGACTCTCTGTTCTTTGTATTTCCTTCAATTGCAGAGGACAATAGATACCCAAGAGCATTTATTATTTAACTGGAGCCATGCTGTCGTCTTTGTTATCTTATTTTAGGGGATGGCTGCATATTATAGCTATAGTCATTATGGTTGGATTTTTTTTGTTTTTTTAAATAAATACAGATACAGACAATGCTGAGCTGAGACTGTGATATTGATGGGTTTTATATCAATTAATGTAACACAGAGATAATCTTCTGATTAAGTAGCCATAATAGTAAAGTAAAAAATGACTTATTTGTCTTTTTAAGCCGCAAAATATGCGTAGCAAAACTAAGCCACAGTTTTAGCGTCATACCATGTCTTATTGAGTCTGAATATTCAAACAGGGTGTAACTATTTATATGAAGTCACAGAAAGATCTTTTCAAACATTCAAGATTACAGAAAGACCTATCAATAACTTTTGCTTTTATATCTTACCGGGCTTATTTATACTCAAACTTATTTTTTGTGCTTTGTTTTTTCTTCTTAATGTGCATTTTTAGGATTGATTAGCTCTCCCAGAGGGCATCCTTCTTGTAACATGCACGCAACTTTCCAGTTGTCGGCAGTATTATTTGGCGGGATTTTTGGCAACCGTGCTTGTATGAGATGATTTCCTTATAAAAGCTCAGTTGGAAACATCATTAAAGAGCAATGCTTCCACTCTGATTCCCATTCCACCACTTCCTCTGTGTTTTCAAGCTCACAGTCATGCCGGTTTGGCATCCGAGGAAAATAATGAATAAAATTGAGGATTGAGAGGGGGGCCCGATAGAGGTGAGGCCAAGAAGTCAACAGCTCAGAGGGCAAAAATACAATTCACCGCCTTGAGCTTACAAGCTGATAGGAAACACTTTCTTTTGTTTTCTTGCTCTTCTTCTCCGTTGATTTAAACAGTGAACTAGAAAAATGTTCTTTATGACAATGGAGGTGAAAAGTCTGAATTGGAAATTCCATTATTTTCATTTATTTCTAACCTTTACATATTTGATAGAAAAAAGGCTTCTTCCAGATTTCAACAGTGGCACTGGATACTGCATGATTTTCTACTATTGTGCAGCTCAAGAATGTGTAATATCTACATTGGCTAACTGTACAAATATAGAAGTTTCACAAAAGAAAGATAAAACACAATTGTAAAATTATTATACCTTGTGGTCTCTAAGGTTAATCCATGTGTTTCTTGCTAAATTGTAACATACTTATATTTGACATGATGCAAAACGATTTACTACAGTAGCATGGGAAAAAAAACATAAGAGGAGGCAAGGTGGGGTGGAAGGTGTCTTTACATGACAGACTGTCATGCCGTGCAGCTGCATTCTCATCCAACTAAATATTGTCCAAGAACTCATACAAACGTTTTGCTTTAATATCAATAAATACATGAGTAGAGGGAGCATTGTGTTGCATGAATGTTACCCTATATGAAACAACAGACAAAATAAATTATTAACGTCTCAAAATTTTTCCAACTCTGTTGTTACTACTAAGGTTTGGACATGTGGATTTATTGTGCATTTTCATGTGAGACTGTGTTGTGTATAAAGATAAAACCGGTCATAACGCAAGAGGAAAGCTGCGTTTTACTGTAGATGAAGACAAAAAAAGAAAATATGTAAGCATTTTAGTGTGTGCGTGTGTTTAAGAGATGCAGTTACAGAAAAGTGAAAGTCACCTTGTGAAGTTACAGTGTGCTGCACAACTCTGTCCGTCTCCCCTTATGAATTATGACAGCTGCTGGTTGGCCAAAACCACTCTGCTACACACACACATTTCACTCCTCTCTCTCCCTCTCTCTCTCTCTGTGGTACAGACCCAACCAGAAAGTTGTACTTTGAAAAGACATAAAATATACAGTTGTTCCAGAGCTCTTTAGAGTGCCTCTCAGACCTCGTACATGTGTGATGTGAATGTGGGCATGTCATGTAATGGCAGACTCATTCACTCATTTCTTCTGTTTTTCCAACTTTTTTTTCTTCTTCCCTCCGTCTCATGTTGATGTCCCACTTTGGGTGTCTATCTGTCCTGGTCATGGTTACAGTTTTTTCACTTTCTCTTGCCATGCATTTTTAAAACTGACTTATGATCAATATTGAGTGTGACTTAAGCAGAAAATGGCATCTATGTGGTTACCATTGCAGCTAAACCTTTCCTTCTCTATCTCTCTGTCATTATGGTGTAGAAAGGAAGGCTGTAGATCAGGATGAAGAGTCAAGATTTTAAACATTTTTATTTTTCTCACACAAGCATTTTCAGCTGTTTGGTTTAGTTTAAATGCTGAAACTGCTCAAGTTTAAACAAAAAGTTATGTTTTAGTTAAAAAATAACAGCAGTATTGTTGACCAAGTATCAGAAGTTCTCACTTTTTTTCTCTGTTCTGCAGCAAGCTTCTGCTCCATTTTCTTTTTACCACAGTGATGAGTGCTGTCACAGTAACATCGGCAGAGAACATTTAGCAAGGGTTTTGTGCTGTTTATTTCATGCACTGAAGGGTTTTCATATTTTATGAACCTTTTTGGACTACTTTGAATGTTAAAAATGAATCTAAAGTTGTATTTTGTGCTTTCCAAAGTGGCACCAAGAGGTTATGGGCAAATATCTCTATGTGTGTGTGTCAGGTTGGATGTTGGAACAGGCTGTTTGTAAAGATGCTTTTGGCATCCTATGTTATTTAAGTGCTTCTTTTACATTTGCAAAAACACAAAGGATAACTATGATTTTCCATGTGCATCAAATTGTAATAATACAAACAAAACACACACAACAAAAAAAAAACACAGTTAGGTACTTTGCGCTCTTAGATTTTGTATATAAACTTATATTCAAACTAACTTCTAAAAAGTAGCTAAATTAAGTAAAGTGATTGCGGCACAGAATACACAAAAGCTGATGTAAAAATTTACACTCTGGAAATCCATGTGAAATAATGTGCAAGGAGTCTTGATGAATTCAGGGGAAGCAGAAAAAAGGGAAATTAAGAATCAACTTCTACCAGCATTCACACTCATTCGACCTCCACAAATGCTCCAGAATATTTGCACTACTTTAGCATGTTGCCTCATTGCTGATGCTTCAGATTTTACCAGGGAGCCTGGTGGAAAATGTCCACTAGAAATCTAAAGTGACTCTTCTGTTCTCACATGCCATTCTCTTGAACTTTTCTAGAAGATCTCAGGACTCAAATGCATGTGTGAAAACAGCTTAAGAGAGAACCGTTGGATGAACTGCACTTCAGTATGTGCTGCATGATGAAGGACATATGTTAGCTTTTATACAGACTAAACGAGTATGGATTATCTGATTTGGTCGTGTTATAAATGGTATTGAGCTTCCACATTACAGGTGGAAAGAAGTGGCTTCAGAAATCCATAAAATATTACGTAGAAGCTCTATAATGGAGTCACATCTCACATATGATGATGGCATTCTACAAAGATGCAGGAAATATTACTTCTGGTGAGGCAGAAGCTGTTCATTTGAACTGTGTGTTTTTTACAGTGAATAATCAAGTATCAGACTATTATAATGTAATAATATAATTCTTTCAGATCTCAAAGTAAACAATTCTCTGATCGTTCACATCTCAATATATTCTTCATATTTGCTGGCTTAGATAGAGACCTTTTGGAAAAATGAAACTAATTATATCTATTTATATCATAAAATGATCAAGTGCTTATCATTTATATTCATTAATCTTTGTGTCAGTAGAGAAAAAAATCTCAAGTCGAAAGATCAGTGAGCAAAAACTGCATCTAATTCAACTGGTTGAACACCAGCCGATGTGTAATTATTCATTAATCAGCTTCATATTAGCTTGACATCACTGCTCCCTCTCCTCATGGAGCTCTTATACAGTACACCCTCGTGCACATACCGCCCACATACAATTAGGTTTGGGTGTATGTGCAGCTGTGTATGTGTGCGTGCTCCCCTGCCAGAACCAGTTGTGGATTTATGATTGTGGATGCATGCATTTATTAAGACTTCTGCATGTTTTTTGCACTTTGTGTGCCTGTGTGCAAGTTTGTATGTGTGTGGGTTGATGGGTGCCCTTTCCCCAGCTCATTGGGATGCAAGGCGGGAGCCCTTCGAGTGAGAGCTGTCCAGGCTAGCTTTGGAGTCATTAGTGTGCTCGTTAGTCCAGTTATGTTAAATCTAAATTACCATTCATCATCACACAGGGACCCATCATTTATTCTGATGTGGCCTGGCAGACACAAGCGCTAACTGGATTAACTCATTCAAACACACGCACACACACTCGCTAAAACACAGCGGAATTCAAAATCAGGTGTTAGCTATGTGGTAAGTGCTTTAAAATACAGTATATAATATTGATTGAGACATTGCAGGGCATTAGAAATGATTGGTTGGCTCTTGTGAATACAAACCATTTACAAAATGTGCCCTTTTGCAGACAAATGTGACTGAACAGAGAATAACAAATGAAGAAGCTAAGATCCACTTAATGGTTTTAAACTAGCTGGCCAATTTTAGAACTAATCAGGAGGCTAGAAGTCAAAGAAATTGGTTTATGGGTTAGGGACTGGTTAACAAAATACAACAACAAACAAATGCAATAATTTTGAAAAAAGAAAAAAAAAAAGAACAAGACCGGGACAGACAGACACCCAAAATGTGAAAGTAAACAAGCTTCATATTTTGGGGATAAATAGCTGTATCTGTCTTCTACTGTATTTCTCATTAATATAAATTAATGGTATAGTAAAAGGTGTGTCTTCGATTCTGGCACTTTGCAGTAAATTAGTTCTGTTGAGCAAAAAAACACACACACGATGGCGCATACAGCCATTAGCTGCTACAGGAGGAATGCGTACCATCTGCACTGATGTGATTGCAAAGACGAGGTCTTCTTGGGAATCAGACTGAAGTGCATCAAGCTGCTCCTCTGTCAAATATGAAGACTGTGTTTATCACATAATTAAATTTCCACTTCTGCTGCGTTTATTAGCCTTAAAAGTTTGAGCACATCCAGCTTTGACCATGACAGGCTTTCAAAAATATGCGGAATCAAAGTGGTAGGGGGAAAGCCAACATTGGAGCTGTTGAGATTAAAGACTTGCAACACTCAAAAAGTCATGTCTGGTAAAGGTGGCTTCACAGCTCTGACTATTGAAACACGGAAGGTTAATAAAAGAAGGATTTGTATAAGCTAGCTATGACAGGACATGCAAATTAAGAAAAAACCTTTACAACAGATACTCAGATAATCTGTTTAATGATGTATCTGTTAATCAGAGGGTGAAACAGAAGGTTTTAAAATTTGTTTAAAAACTTTACTAACATCAATATAAAGCCTTAAAAAGCTTGTATTGTGATGAAAGAAACTGTTGTATCATTAGGATTAATTTTACTGTTTAAATTACAAAAGCCCATAGTCATGCACCAGTAATGCTTCTGGGAAAACCACTTGTTTAGAATGATACTGCAGCACTAATTGATTGTGATAGGTGTTTAATGACAAATATGATAAGGCCACCCTGGCATGCAATCTGTTCTGGATTAAAAGAGAAAGAATAATGAGTCAAGTGTGAGTTTGCGTGTGTGCACAGATGACAGAAACAAGATTTCAAGGAATACTCATTGTGGTACTAGAGTCTTCGATCACTAAACAATCATTGATTTTATACAGCTTAATTAATGCTACTCTTTCCTGGCTGAGCATCATAGAGCGTGGCTAGGAGTGCAAATAAATTCACTTGTAAAACAAAGTGAAAAGTCCAGATTTAGCATCACAAATTGAAAAAGTTGTTTAGAGTACAAGAAAAATCTGTCAACTGTAACATTGTTTGATTCAAGTAATCGTTTTTTTCTCAGAGCTTCAGTTGTCATTTACATATTTTTTTACCTTTTAAAACGTAAGTTCTCCCAATTGGGAGACTTTGAGAACAGATGGTGTCTTAACTGTCTGTACTAAAACTTTCTTTAATTTTTGTTTTGCTTCAGTTTATCAGAGTTGGCCTTTCCAGAGAAAATGTCTCCATATTGTACTATAATTTAAGAGAGGTTTAGTGCTGTGTCTGCATCATTCCAAAGGGATATTTATATTAATCCTAAAAAGTTTTTTTTTCTTTTTTGATCAGCCTGAAACTTTTTTCATTTTTGCTATGTGCCATCTTCACTAGGGATGCACCGATATGAACATTTTGGCCGATATCGATATCCGATGTTAATATTTTTGCAATGGCCGATAACTGATATTTACCAATATCGGTTATAAGTTAAGATGTTCAAATTTTGTACAAAATTATTAACATTAGCAGCGTTAGCTTCTTGCAAAGTTTGTGAACCTCTACTTGGTGGTTTTTCAGATGACATATCAAACTGGTGGTGTTGAATGATTTGATGCAACATCCTCCTCACTTAACATTGATGTTGGAAGAGTATCTTCTTTAGATACCATGAAAAACTATTACACTGCTGATATTCTCGCTTCAGTTAAACCCCCCACAATGCTGCCTTACTATCACTGTCACATGTCCAAAAGCATACTACATGGCCACACACCCCTTCTCCCGACACAAAAATGGCCGGAAATAAATATCAGTTGATAATATTGGCCAACTTTTACTTATCGGGCCGATACCGATATTTTAAAAAATGACCAACATCTGACGCTGATGTTGAAGCAGATATATCGTGCATCCCTACTATTCACACATCTTAACTAATCTCACAAGAGTTCCCTTTACTTTGACTCCAAGAGTTCAAATAAACCTTGTGGTTGCAGAGATATACTCATTTCATTATGGGTATACAATTTTTGGGAAGGCACCTAAAAATAGGCACAGGATCAAAGGGTTAAACTTAATTTCAGATCAGTAATGGGATGTAAACTCCTGTCTCATTTATAAAAGTTACAAGTTTGTCACTCCCCTCCCTTCCTTAAATTCTCTCTTCTCTGGAAAAAACCAACAACTCTTGAAAACATAAATTGTGCTCTGGGGAATCCTTGTGTATGAATCTATCACTGTCTCAGAGATACTAGGCTAATCATTCATACCTTTCAGCTGGATTTCCCTGTAGAGCAGACAGCATATAAAATGACAACCTTGATGCTTGATGTTGAGTGATACTGCACAAGGGTTTTCTTTATTTCCCCACTTGGTGTGTAGCCTTGAATTAAACAAAACTGTTAGAAACTGACGCAGAAACTTGTGAATGCAACACGTTTTCTCCAATTCTCTGTCAATTAGTCTGTGTGGTGAATCATCTATATTGTATGCGTATGTATGCTATCAGTGTCTGCTTGCTTTTAGGCAGCTCAACAAAACTGTATTGCCCCTTATTGTTTTCTGTCAAACTGTAGATGTACTTGAGAACACAGGGTGAATTATTATGATGAACAATCTTGTGATAAGCATCTGGTCATGTTATACATGTGGGAGCCTGAGAGGACTTGTCAAAAAGTTCTCACTTCAGTGTATTTGGAGTAATTTTTTTCATATCAATTGTTGGGTATTCTGTTCTTTTCGTCCACTAACCACTCACACTGACTTTGCTGATGGCTGCATCATCCACATCTTTTTTTTCCCACAATATTATTCATGGTTTGTTTACTTGACTCAGCCCTTTGATCTGTCACTACCTTGGCCATGAAATGTGACTGAGAGTGTGTTTTGTTGGTATGCATGGATCTGCAGACATGCCAAAAAAGTCATTTTAGAGACTCACTTGCAGTGTCTTAACCAAAAGACTTAATCCTCTAATTTTCAGGTGCTGAGAATTTACCAGAGAATGCTAATTTAGAATTGATCATCCTGGAAATATTGGAGTTTTTTTTCATAAAAGGGGAGTGGAAAGTGACTGGATGGGTATTAACAAGAAATTGAGATGACCTGCAGCTAAGATCATGTTGAACCGCAGAGTATGATGGACCATTTGCAGGCTGAAATTCAAACAGATGCGACCCCATGTTTGACATCATCATGCACAAGGTTTATAAAGGAAATCATGGGCTTTTCTGTTGTTTTCATCTGTGCAACGAAAAACAATTACAACTATATTCAATGTTACAATGTGGTTTCTTATCCATAGTGGTGACTTGATTTTGCGCAGGTTAATTTAAGAACTAATAATGTTGCTATGGATGAAAAGAGTCAAAACGTTTCATCTACAATAAAATAATTTCTATTTTTCAGTCTAGAAAAACTAGAAACTAGAAAATCAACACACCAGCAACCCAGATAAACTCTCCATCCTCACTTTGTGAAATGCTGTTCTGAGTCTATCTGACAGCCTTGGTGGTCTGGAAACAACAAAGGGCCAAATTGAGTCAGTCAGTCAGACATTTGTTCCATCAATAATTAATGCCTCCCTGCTCTCCTCACTCTGATCCTTTCAATCTATTTTCTATCACAGTTCCTTTTCATTTTTTACTCACTAATGCCAAATAAGTGTCGCTTCCATCTTTTCTGTATCCCATTTTATCTCCCTTTCACTCTCTGATGTCTTTTGTACCTTTGTTTCCTACATCTCTTTCTTCTTGTCTTGTTTTCTATTTGTGACTAAATATGATAAGACCACACGTTTTGTCACCCCAGTTTTGTCTCCCACTGTTTGTAATTGTCCTGTTTCTATTCTAAAATATCTGCCCATTGCTCTGATGTCTTTATTCTTTCCTTTTTCTTTCTTTCTCTTACAGCTTTATGTTCCTCTTTTTCTCCACATATGTCTCTATCTGATTTAGCCTCTCTATCTGGTTTCCTTTTCTTTCCATATCTCCTCCTCTGTATCTACTGGTTTCTCCCGTCCCTCTCCTCAGGTCCAACAGTGGATAAATAAATAATGTGCAGGAACCCGGCAGTGTTTACAACACCAATACCACATGCCTTACTTTCTTTTTCTCCTCTCAAATTTCTCCTTCTACCCTTCTCCATTTTGGAAAACCCCCCTATACCTCTTTTGCCCAAAATATCTCATCTTTCTTTTCTCTCCTGGCAGAATGGATAAGATGGTAACCACAGTCCTTTTGGCTTTAAATAAATCATGCCCTGCACTCCCTCCCTTTACAATGCCAATCCTCCACTTTCATCCTGGCAGCCATGAAAGAGAGAGCAGAGAGGAGGAAGTAAGAGAGAAAAAGACTATCTGAGGATGTGTGAGTAAAAGGAAAGGAAATGGTGAATGCAAACGTGTCATATCAGTCAGTCTTCCTAACCCTCCCCAGGAAACAAACAAAAAAGAAGAAGAAAAACCCCCTGAAACAGAGATTCAGTCCTCTTTCCTGAACTTCATGGAAAGTGTTGAGACAAAACTTAGATTTGTGTCAGGCATTCATGGATCACAGAGAACTATTAGACATCTTACTTCAGTATGACTATTAGATTATTTTTTTCATCTGGACCTTTTCAGGAATTTCTTTTATTTCATATTTAGGTTTAATTTCACTTTATCTATTTATTTATTTATTTATTGTAGCTGGCTTAAACAAATCTAATCCTCTCAAATGTCTCACCATTTTAAACATGCTGTTCAATTTAAAAAGAAAAAAAAATCCCATCACTCGCCACTCATTTATTACCAAAGAACAATTATAACAAGATTAATGAAAGCAACAAACTTAAATTCATTTAGCATTTTCATTATGAGCCAGACGCCCCAATATTCTTTTTAGAATCGTCAAAGCTGCTTCTGTGAAACATATTAAGCTCAGATAAAGCCCAGTCTACAAAGAAACATTGGCTAATTAAAAATGACATGATTAATTAAAGTGCAGATTCATTAGTGGCACACACACAGAGCTGCACTTCTTTCAATTAGCATTAGGCATGAACACATCTGACTGAGAAACACATGACCACTTACACACAACTCCTATTCATTTGTCTGAAGCCTGCATTTAATATCTTTTATAAATATGATTGCAATTTATGACAAAAGCTTCACAATAATATGATCACATGCGCATGCAAAGAGAAATCTCATGGAGTGATCACTCTCTTTTACTCAAATGCTGCATGTGCACAGACAGAGGTTCACGCATCAGGATGCAGACAAGCAATCAAGAATGCTGATGCACACGCAAACACACATACACACACATGTCAATCCTGCCATAGAGAAACATGCATGAAGCCCTTCACATAATTACCATTTCATTATTATCATCTTATTTCTACAATCCAATTATTCTCAAATCTTCTTTAATTTGATTTATAAAGCAAGTATAAAATGTCACAAAATATTTCAACTGATCAATTACAGACTGAGACATGTTAGGAAGCAAACATTTTCATTTTACAATTATATGAAACAGTGTGATGACAACAAACTCAGAGGCTGGAATTAGCAAATTGTCAATATAATTGATATGAGACTAACACTAACTTTTACTAACACATCTTCAGACATCCTAAAGATGTTTAATTTGTTGCGTCAAAATCCATGTTTCTAAACCGTGAGATGTAACATATCACATTAGGCTCTTTAATAGGATGACTGTAATACATAAAAATGTGTAACAGGTAGACCGACACATGTACGTTAATTATGACTGTTTTTGTTTTTTTGTTTTTTAACATTTGACCATCATCATTTATTGATTAGTGCAAATTCATAGTGGATAAATTAAGGAATTGTGGGGTGAGGGGAGGTAAGAAAGCACAAGGACTGTTGAGAACATTGTCTGACATGAGTTTTTAACCAACATTTTCTTTCATGAAGGTGATAAAAGTGAGACAGTTTGTCTTCCTTAAAAGAGCTGTCCACATCACTAGCATCTTTTAAGAACAAAGATGGAGACATAGAACATCGGCGTCCTAATGAATTAAAGTTTCATCTGTGTAGAGAACACAATAAGGAAAACCTATAGAAGAAATACTTTATATATTTTGAACTCTTTTTGTTCCTAAGTGTAGGTATTTCACATCTTATCATGATCGGGTACCCTGTCCTGTAGATGATAAACATAAACCTTGGAACCTTCTCACCCAATACTCCAGGTCCTAACCTTTTAAAGAGGTGAGAGCTGTTGCTTCCTGAAGATGTACTCACCTTGAACGTCCCTAACTTAAACTGGTTTCCACAAAGACAGAAGTACGTCAGTATATTCACACACACACACACACACACACACACACACACACACACACACACACACACACACACACACACACACACA
>JBBBVU010000007.1:13351459-13364483 GCA_037177055.1 Atherinosoma microstoma | reverse complement strand
CTTTCCCAAAACGAAGTTCTTTCGGGCTGTCCAGTGGGGGGGAAAGTTTCCCCCTCCCTCCAAGGAGGGTAAAGGCCAACCCCCCCCCCCCCCACAAAAAAAAAAAGAAATGCTGTTAAATAAGAAGAAGAACAACAAAAAACAACAGAATCTTGTGTTCAAGATAAGCAGCCAATACCATCTGGTCATCAGTGTGTTATTGGTCAACAACACATTTAGATTTCAATAATTTATCACATCTTGTTGCTGACTTTCTCTCCAAGTTGCACAGATGGAGATGTTTTCAGAGCTCCAAACCATTAATCATGATTACAAGCGTCTCCAACAGACACCTGCCAAATTTCGAGCAACCTTTTAAAGACTCAAAATCATGCAGAGCACTTTGATTGTGTTTTGTTTTTTACTTCAACAATCTGAAATTAAATCTGTGAAACCGTGTTTTTTCTAACTGATGTTTTTACTCATGTGTTGCCCCATAATGGCGCTCGAACTCTACATGCAATCTTCCACGTCAAAATGGGATAATGAAAACTCATTCAACTCAAATTTGGGTGGCCAAAACTGAGCCTAAGATATGTGGAGAGTGCAGCTACATCACCAGCTGCCTCACACTCTACCAGCTGCTCTAATATTTAGGCTATTCACATGTAAAATCATCAGAGGGAAATTGATAGGTGAAAAAAAAAGTGTTTCTGGACGAAGCTATTCATCTCAATGCTTACTGTTGTGCAGTTGTTTACATTTGGTGCCATATTGGCTTGTTTTCATTGGGGGATCCGACAGTGCCAGGAAAGGTACATATCTCCTCCTGAAAGGAGATGTGCTCAGCAGCAGCTTCTTTAATTCAAGGCTGCAGATAAAATGAGAAGTCAGGGTGGTCATTTTTTTCTCTGAAATCAGGGACACTGCATGATGAAGTACATCATGAGAACTCAAATTCTAAAACTGACAGATGGTGGACTTTAATCTTAACTTTTCTTACCAAAGAGTTTTTATTATGTTCTTGCACGATTTTTAAAAATGGATTTTGAACCCTGCAGACCTACATATCTGTATCCATTTCACGTTATTCTCTTTCAGTGTTTGCCTACTATTTTTCATTTAATTTAATTTCATCACCAGTGAAAATTGCGACTTCATGATGTAAAGAGGAGTGATTCCCCCCATACTGTAGTGCTGACAAGGACTCTTGTTAAAACATCTTGAACTCTTCAAGTGTATTTAGCTCCATACGACTGTCTTCTTGATAACACATACCCCTAGAAGCCTAACATCTGCAATTTTCCCAGAATGAAATATAACTACTGGATTCATATTGGTGGCCATGTATTCCATCTTCCATCTTCATCCATGGTAAATGATTTCATCATCTGTGATATGATTGGATTCCCCTGACAGCTTGGTTCACCAAGCACCCTGATTAGCAGTGACATGATTGGTATCAATCTAGGATAAGGGAAACTTTGTGTGTCTGTATGAGCGCTTCATATTTGTGTTATCATGTTGTATTCAGTCCTTGTAAGGTTTTGTGTGTTCCAATCATAGGTGTTTGTTACTGATGATAGAACAGAGGCCTGACATTTAATTTCCTTCCATATAATCAGTTAGTGTGTTTAATCATGTTTATCATATGGCCTATTGGCAGACTGTGTCAAAGCTTCCCTCTGCTACCATCTGGAAGCAGAGGGAAGCACTGCTTTAGCAAGCAACTATTACTGAGTGTTTCATGAATGCACAGACCAAAGAAAAAGAACCTGAAAACTGGATGCATGTCGAAAATGTGTTTACTTGAACCTAAGAACGTGTGTCCGTTAATATAAGTTATGTGCGGTGGCTGTTTTAGCATTACTACAAGACCTCAAGTAATTTGGTACTTTCATTTTTTAAAACAAATGATAACAGAAATAATGATGTCCAAAATTTCTAATATTCTCTTTTCGGATTAAAGGCAATAAATTGTTGTTAACGTATACCTATATTGATTTGAGTTAAATCAACCCATTTTCATTTTCAGCCAATAACAAAGGGTCGCTGAGTCAGGATCCCTAATTACTGTCTAACAGCTACCCCTGGGACAAATTATGCCTGGCCATGGCATTGATTTTCATTGCTATGCAGATGATACCTAGTATGTCCTGTTAAAACCTGGTTCTAGGGATGTCTCCTGTATTATGTACTGCTTCACATAAATTACAATTACCCCCATGTTGTCCAGGAACTGACAGCATTAACAAACTTTAGCCTAGTTTATGTGCCTTATCTAATAATGTGAGAAATGAAGCAAGCAATTAAGATGTTATTTTTAACTAGGAACTATTTTTTCATACTCAGATAACTGAAGGAGAGAAGTCTTAACTTTGCTCCACAAGTTTTTACAACAAAAGTTACAAGTTTAAGCAGGTCCTCTAGCTGTAGCTACATCAGATAAAACAAGCTAATTAAAATCATTAAAGTCATTAGAACTGTGTTTATTCTGAGGGCTTTGAGAGTTACAATATACCAGTCCAGTATAGGTAGAGTACAGGTATACTACTACTTGTCTGGAGACAAGCCTCAGTGGACAATAAGACAACAATAATGTTCTGACATTGTAGGTTGGACCACAGTTTCTGATAATCATGATTCTGAGATAACTAGTTTGTTATTTTGGCAGTTTCACAGACATTAAGAAAGAAGATGTCAGCTGATCTGATCATCATTGGCTCTGATCTGGGCCAGTGCTGAGCCAAGCTGGAGCAGATAAATACTTGCAACTACTCCAGAGTCATTTGACAAAGGGTTGAACAGCTATCAATATTTTTTTTTTATAATCCAGATGTTAGTGAGTGGTATTCAACCAGTGTAAATAAAATCTGTCCTCTAAAGGATTAAAGCTACTCAACAGTTCTGGATCTTTTTTGTCTTTGTTTTTTCTTTTTTTTCTTTTTTTTTTTATGTCTGAAGGTTTTTGATGGGTGCCAAGTCAGAACAGCTGGCAAACTACTTTTGTATCCTCTTGTCCTATTGTGTCAGTCTGTTTTAACACATGCACAGTGTCATGGAAATGCCATGCTTATATAAGCAAAGCCTTCCTTGAAAAACATCTGGTTAGCAGTACTTGTTGCACCAAAACCTGTAAATTTCATTCAGTGTTTTGGCTGCCATCATAGAAATGGAAGTTATCACGTGCACTAATCCACCCCTGCATACCATCACGCATGCTGGCTTTTGAACTGAGCTTCTAATCTTTCACTTCAGCTTTGCTTTTGTTCTATTTCCCATCAAATATAGGTGTTGAATGATTTTTTCCCCTATATTTTTACTCATATTTTACACATAGTCCCAACCTTTTTGGAAATGGCTTGAACTTGTGTGCTTATTTGGAGCAGGAAGGAGGCCTCTGATGTAAATATAAGGTATTCTCAAAGCAGACCCCAATCTCTTGGGACTGCTGAGAGAATGTATTTTGACCACCGTGCCATTCAAAGCACATACTGTGTGACATTTGCATTTAAGGGTACAATGGAGGGTAGGTTTTGACTTGCAAATGACAGGTCTGCTTTTATTGTTGTTGTGCTGGCTGAAATCTAAACAAGGAGCCAAGGACAATCAATGGCTCTTCAGTCAAGTGCTTCTTTAAATATTAAATTGAAAAATAAGCAATTATTAACATTCATTTTCTTCTATCAATTTCTGATTGTTATCATGCAGTTTGCAAGGAAAAGAAAGAAAGAAGAGTCAGAAGTGAAAAAAAGTTCAAGTTTAACTTAAAGTCAACTTTGCATAATCTGCAAAACTATTGCAAGATTGTTTTCTCATGTTTTCCAGTTAAATTTGGAATAGGAACCCCACACTTTGATGAAAACTAGAACTGTTTATAGTATACAGTCTAGCGATGTAAATACATTACAATTCAGATAAATCTATTGACATGTATGTCTCTCCCTTGTTTATTGTGAGCTTGACCTTATGTATTAGCAACATCCTGCTGTGTAGGTAAGTGTGTCAGGGGATTGGTATGATATGAAGAATGAGTCAAAGTAAACCCTTTCATAAAGATAACTATCATCTTTAATGCAATCCATCTTCTCTACAACTATTTGTATTGTATTATTGCTCTGTGAGCCAATTTACTGCTCTCAATAGCAATGATAGCAATATCATTATTAACCTGTTTTGGTCTATTTCATATCTGTCCCCAGATGCCCATTGCTGGAATTGTAGTAAACATGAAATCAAATCAAGGTAAACACCTGCAATGACAGAGACATGCAACATTGCAGGTATGTGTGTGTGCATGTACACACAAACGACATAGTGTTTTCACCCCTCTCTGAGGCACTGTAGTCATAACTCAAACAAACGGCCATCCTGCACTGCATTGTGGGTAGGGGAGCATGAAGCATAGAGGTGTTTTACGGTGGAGAAAAGAAGGGAAAGGATGTGAGGAGGGAGAAAAGGCTATACTGACAAACAGTAGTTGTATTTGTATTTTGTGAAATGTTTTATTCTTTGAACACATTCTTCCAAAGCACCTGCAGGTACTGCTGCATAAATGTGTATATGTTGAGCACAGGCGGACACAGCTGGAGAAATGGATGCCAATTTTTCACAATGATAATGAAGTGGGTAAGATCGAGAAGACAGGCAGATGGAAAACAAGGTAGAATATAAGGGTTTGATGACTGAAAGAGATAAAAAAAGCATGCATGTATGGGTACTGAGGTATAATGTGGAGGTATATGAAACAGCTGTACTTTATCTGATATGACTAAGCTTCTCTGTAAACCAACTACATATACATATCTGCCTACCAACATGTGCAGCTCACACATGTGCAATGATTTAAGCGTGACTACCATGTATGATTTGTGGTTGATCAGATTTATCTCTGTTTCTCTGCCTCTTTTTAATATGAGCAGGGAGCATTACAGTAGCAAGCCACTGAATATTGTAGTGTAACCTCTACACTGGTCCTATATACAGTAAATAGATTTGACATGTTATGTGGTAGAATCTCATCATATTCAGTTTAGCACAATATTTTGGGGATATTCTTGACTGAGACAAGTCTGGAATACGTTTTTGGGGTGGTTGACTACATCAGGATGCTTGCTGTTGTTGATGATTATTCAGAAATGCATGCAGAAAGCTTTTAATTTTCATTTGTTTGTTTTCAAATTATCTCTGTGTACACATGTTAAAAAAAAACTAATAGGTTTTTTGATAGCTTCCAACTTCACATATCAATTTATCTTTTGTTTGGGATCTTTTGCATATATCCATTCAGCATTTTCAAATAGCTTTCAAGTGAACAAATTAATTGTCTCCTGTGTTTTTATTTTCTGTTTTCAAACTACCCTGAGTTAAACTTAGGGTAGATAATTTGGGATTAATAGATTTTGTATCAGTTGATGACACTTTCTCATCAGTACATGCTGCAGGTTTTTTTTTTTGTGGGTGGAACTCACAAACATACATATAAAAATGTATGAAAAATGCTGCTGTGGTATATTATGCACAGTCTGTTTTACTAAAAATGGGCTAAAAATGCCACTTATATACGACCCTGAAACTTGATCTCTGTTTTCTTAAAACAACACAATCAGGACTGTGTCATCCCAGGAATGTGAAAGATTCTCCCAGTCCGTGGACATCTTTTCAGCTGGAGTTCTGAGGCACAGCAAGAGAACAAAATGAATGGTAATAGCAATAGATGGTCAGTTGGCTTGCAGTGGTGTTGGAGGATGTAGAAAATACAGTAATAGATCGATTTTAAGAATAAAAAATCATTTGACTTCAGGGTACTCTCTATTCCAACAATATATCCCTCATTTGTTTTATTGCGGGGGTGGTGGTGCAAAAAGGTCAGTCACTTTTCTGTATTACGAGTTTTCTTCTTGTTACTTAATAGCTTTTTATATTACTTCTATTTAGCAGCTTTTTATTTCTCTCTGGTAGAAAGTTTTGATTTGTAACTTCCTCTGCTCAGAGGAATCTTGTCACCAGCGGTTGCACATGGCAAACATTTGTACACAGCATTTCAACTACAGGAATAGTTACCAGGAATTAGCGTATTTAGGGGTATCCTCTCCACTGCCCCCTCCTCTGCAGGACTTTCAAAGAAGACATTTCACCCCCCAAAAATTGCAGTACTAAAAATCTCAAGTATTCCCAGTGTTTTATTTCTGGATTTGTTACCCCACATTCAAACTCATGCATTTACCGTTGTTTTAACCAGCTGACACAGCGTATGAGCACTTTAAAAAAGTAAGTAATTGTACCTGAATGGTGACAAAGGCTTGTCACTGAAGCGGTGCCCGCAAGGGTAATTAGGGGTGTGTTATATTGTTGTACATAAAAAATAATAATTATCAGAATGCACAAATCCACATAAGAATTTTTTTTTTCAGAAAGAGAGAGGAGGCGTGGTTTAAAAATGCAGCATGTCAGGACAAATTTATAAAAATATCTGTGTTGCAGTATGGAATAGTTTAACAGATAAATTAAAGTCAAGAAAAACACTTACTAATTTAGTTTAAAAAGAGGTACAAAATGTACATTTTAAATAAATATAAGCTTGAAGAAAGCAATTTGATGCAGGACGGTAATGTTTGTGTTTAAAGCCAGAAATATTGTAGTACTCTTGTTTTGTTTCTTTCTTTGTCTTCATTTTTGTATAATTTTTTTTTACACAATGATGTAGCCATTTATAAGTGAGCCATAAAGCCTTCACATATATAACTAAAGCTTGTATCATCATTTCTCTTTCTTTCTTTCTTTCTTTCTTTCTTTCTTTCTTTCTTTCTTTCTTTCTTTCTTTCTTTCTTTCTTTCTTTCTTTCTAACTAACAAAGACTGTCTCCTAACATAAGAAATAGTACATTTTATGTACCATTTTGGGAACAAAAATGTACCTTTAACGCCCCCCAAAAGGTTCACATAGTTACTTTGAGGTCTACTTATGAGCCCTAATGGAGACATATAATTCCAGACTGTATTGCAAGGGACAGAAATATACTACTACTGTGTGACTGAAATTTTCCTATTAACGTAGCCTATACCTTAGATTTTTTTATTGAAATACAAAAGACCCAGGGCAAAAATGATATTTCTGTTCTTTCGAAAAAAGCCATGAATCGTTCAAGTCTTGGGTGCTATTGGTTGAAAAGCATCTTAGGAAATCCTATATTATAGATTCTTTGTGAAAACTTGGCCAAAAGATTTAGGCAAAAATATTAGCAGCACTATAAGCCACACTGACGATTCTTTACAGGCACGGTTAACATGATGAAACCTCTCTGCCAAGGCAAGACAAGTAAAAAGATTACACAATCAGACAAGAGCAGACTGCAGGCAAGATTTGATTTTAGAGAATTTGATTAAATAAGATCAGATATGATAAGATAAGCATCCAGAATGTAATGTTCTGTGGAGAAAACACAGAGCATATTATTGGAATTTACATTGTGTTTTCTATCCAGACACAGTATTTACCTTTATCATTTGTGTCTTGACTGACAGGTTGGGTTTAGGGGAATGACAGGCCCTGCGGTCAGCAAGTGCAGTCAGCACAATGTATAGGAGAGCTTACACATACACCCAATAACACCTACACACAGACATATGGCATATACCCGTCTCCTTAGGTTAGCAGAAGACTACAGTAATCGTATTTGCCAGATTCTTGGCTGTTTCAGCAAAGCTGTCATCTGATAGTGGTTCGAAAGGGTCTCAGGGTGTGTGTGCATGTCTTTGAATGTGTGTGTAAAAGGAGAAAAAAATCCAATAAATGCCATACAATGCTATAGTAGCCATTGGGCAGCATGAAAGGGAATGACCAAGAGAGAAAGATAGAGACCTACCCTGTGAGAAACAGAGTGAGTGAGACAAAAAAAGAAAAAAAAGGCAGACAGATTGAGAATAAGAGAGAGGGAGGGAGAGACAGAGACAAAGTGAGACAGAGAGCGAGACATATGAGAAAATCAATGCGGTGTCCACCAGGGACAGAATGTCATGAAGTTTTTTTTTTTTTTACTCTGTGGTATAATGGAGGGTTGGAGCCTTTTACCGCAGGAGTCACCTTGTCTAATGGTTGGACGGATGGAGGGATAGTGGGAGGGTGAGATGGAGTAAATGGGGGAATATTAGTGGGAGACAGGGAATTTAAGGAATGGGACAAGTTGGTAGAAGCATGGATTGAGCAATGCGGACAAAGCAATGTACAATAAGAGGAGGGATGGAGGGAACAACAAAGGGTAGCTCGGAGAGATAAAGATTAAGACTATAAAAAAAATGAGAGAACGGCAGTTGGAATAGAAAGAAAAAGGAGAAAAGGATGAAGTAAGGCAAAAAACGTAATAAATGAATGATTACGACAAACAAGAACAAAAATAATAGGTGATGAGGAAAATAAAATTGTTGGATAGAAGATGAAGATGGGATGTTAGATGATGGAAGAGTGCAACGATTAATAGAAGATGAAGACAGGGAATGCAATGCAAGAGGAGAAATGACAAAAATGGAGGATGAAAAAATATAAAAGTAAGACTGCGAAATTTAGTCCAAAATATTTTAATGTGGATCAATGCTATTTGATTGATTGGAAATGGGAGAACAGTAAGTCTAGTGTTAAAAGGTTAATATATTGTATTTTATTATGCAAAATGTAGAAACAAATACAAATATTAACTTTATACCTGTCCAGTACAATTCCTGTATGTATAAGTGGGTGTTCACTTGATGCTGGAAAACTACCTTAAAAGAGGCTTCACACTCAGCAAAGTTGTTGGACATGCACTCTTTAAAGAAACAATACCAAATGCAAGGTGGAAGGTTGTAGAAATTATGAGATGTGCTCTGAAGCTGTTTGCTTTCAGGCGCTGAACATGGAATGGCTGTAAAATGTGAGAGAGTCTTCGGTCAAAAAGGTAGGGCTGTGTACAGCGTTTACTTTGGATTGTGTCCGATGTGAGAGGCGAAGGTGGAACCTGAACTTAAAGGTTTGGAGCAAAGCCGTGACAACCAGCATGCAACACAAGCACACAAACACACTTCACAGACACTTTCAGGGCCATTTAACTTAAGAGTAATAATCTCCTGTGGACTTTGACGGCCATATTGAACTTAAATCACTCTTGGGAGCTGAAACTAAGCAGAGGAGCTCATTTGCCTGTACCCTAACTTTGAATTACTGATCTGCGGTGAGGTGCGTATTAATCAATTCACCAATTGCCCAATGAAAAAGAGAGAGAAACACAAACTGAGAATCTGTAAGTTCCACAACACACAAGCTCCCATTTTAAAGAGATGCATGTGGGTTTGGGATCTTGTAGAGGTGATTAAAAAATAAGTTCAAGCACTTGTAATTTTCTCCTCCCTTTAAGCTTTGCCACAATAATTTCAAATTTTAGTGGGCTGCAATGTTTTGTGATTGTACAAGCAAATGTCTTAGCCCACATTTTGTCAGACGTTTTACTTACCTACTGTGAAGGATTCAGAACCCTGACTTAATTTCAGTGACCAAAAGCATGTAGGCTTGAATGCTTATTTGATTTAATAACTTTTAGATAGTTGGTCATGTGATGGACTGGCGACCTGTCCAGGGTGTACCCTGCCTCTCGCCTGAACATACCTGGGATAGGCTCTAGTCCACCCTGCATGGATTAAGCAGTACAGAAAATGGATGGATGGATGGATGGAACTTTTAGATAATATTTATTTATGTAACGAGGGTGGGATGTCCCTGAAATGATTAACAAATGTATCCGTTACTGTAGGCAGCTTCATTACCTTAGGTAAATTATGCCAAAAAAGAGATTTAAGTGACAATAAAAAGTCATTAAAAGTGGGAAAATTTGGATATAATTAAATAGACACATTCAAGAACCCCATTATCATCCAGTGTTAAAATATTTCGTGTTAAAAGGTGCACTTTTAATGTTCAGTGGCAAAGATAGAGGGCTGAAACATGACCATTACTGAAATAGAATCAGAAGTTGAGAGGTCAAAAAAACCCTGGCCTATTTGAAAGATGCATGGTTTAATGGACAAATGAAATGGTTCTTGATGAAGCAGATGTCCTGCAAGTTTTAGATGTCCCCCTGCTTAAGCACACCAGGTTCAGATCAAATGGATCTCCTCGAAAGATTCATTTTTGCACAAGCCTTAGAATAACACATTCATGTGAACAAGTTTTATTGAAACAGGGACACATCTAAAATGCTGCAGAAAAGCTGTCTTCGAGGACTGGAGTTTGACATTCATGAGCAAAAGATGGACATGAAAATCAACCGCCAAACCAACCACCAGTTTCTTGACATTAATATTTTCCCAAGAAGCATTATAGGAAGAACTCAACAGCATTAAAGAAAGCCATGACCTTTATGCAGGGAATTGCTTTATCACATACATGCCCACTGCTTGGCTGTTTAGCAAACACCTTACCAATCACAGTTATTACATGGCTACTTCCCCCAACTGAATTAAATCACATTGAGAACCTGCAGGCGTATCAAAATGTAAGATGTAAATAAAAGGAAGAGAATATACCTCTTTGCCAGCTGTGGTTGCTGCTTCAGCAGCAGCTGATCAGACGGATCAATAAACTGATGGACCCCACTGATTGAAGGTTGATTCAAGTTATTAAAACAAAGGGTCCCTAAACTAATCACAATTGGCAATTTGCACTGTTCTGTTTTTTTTTTTGCAAAAAAAAATTGTGAATGAAATATAAATTTGGAACAAATTGTAATTTCTCAAACAATTGTACACCCTCCTGGGTTCCTATTGAAAATCAGAACTCACTTTTTCTTTCTGTACCGTGAGGTATCGTATTTGATTGGATTTGTTCAACAACAACAAAATAATCCAGATTTTTTTTCTACTAATTGTACATGAAGTGTATGAAATTCATTCAGCAACCACTGTCAAAGACTTTACGTCAGTTGAAGCATGTCTAAAATTGCGAAAACAAGCGGAGTACAGTTTGTTTTAATTTGTTTTCTTCAGGAGTTTCAGATTTTACAGTTTCTTCTCTGTGTTGACTCAGAGGCAGGGCTTCTCAAACATTCCAACAGCTGGTGGGAAAATAAATCTCACTGAGGGGTTAATGTTGCATCTGCTCTGCAACTTTAAATCCTAGGATATGATTGTCACCAGAAGAATGAAATGTGACAACTGGAAGAAATGAAAGAACGATGACCAGCTTTTATTTATCTTTCAGGTCAATAGAGTAAAAGAACAGACTCAACTGGAAATTGATCAAATCCGACCTGCTCTTGCTTCATAGTTTAAGTATTTAGAACTTTTGAGTCAAAACTTTTGGAAGTTCCACAAATTTGATTTAACCAACTCAGGAGGCGAGCATGAACTTTCAGTAGTTCAGTGTACTTTTTGTATTTCTTTGCATTATGATGGAACCATTACAAAAGTAAACAGTCAAATCGCAGTTGTGGCGAGCAGCTTTGGTGGAAATTTTCAAAACAGATGGTTGATTACTTTTTTGGGGGCTTTTTTGTTGATATATGTTGTTGTTTTTCTATTTTCCCTCCTTTCTTTTGCTTTAGCGCTTCAATCTTATTTGTTCAAACACACAATCAGACATAACTTCACAAAGCATAAATTATATTCTATTTCTACTTTGCCTTTCTTTACTGAGTTCTCTCACATTGAGGATACTGCCCCAAGAGTCTGTCTCCTAGTTTAGAGGGAGGATTGATCAGTTATTATTGATGAGAAAGATTGATTAGGCAGCATATTGATCACAGTATTGGTGATTTAGACATCATGAATAAATGACAGGGTGGTATTGAGCCTTTGCTGCGAGGACAAAACCTCTGTGGACAGGAAGAAGGGGAATGGGGAGAGGAGCAAAAAGATAAGGGAAGCGAGAACAGTGGAAATGTTGGGGGAGGTGGGAAAAGTGAAAAGACGAGAATGAGGTAGAAATACGTGGTAGAAGTAGAGAGAAGAAAATGACAAGATGCTTAAGTGGAGATGAGAAGATTGATTGGAAAAGTGGATAAATGATGTGGAAACAAAGTTCAACTACTTTTGCTGTAGACTGGTGTAAATATTTCTTGTTTTGTTAGTAGTTCTGGTTCGACATTACCTCCTTTCCACCATAAGCAGAGCTCAACGTTCTGTTTCCTCAAATCTTTTGTAAAGTTAAGATATCTTAGCTTTACTTGCAGAGATTTGGGATCAAGCCTTGTTTATCTTTAATAGGAAGCATTTATTGCTCTTACTGGAATGAGTTGTCATCAACTCTTGTTTTTATTACCTGCTTTATAATCTTCTCTTCTCTCTCTGGACAGGGGAGTCAGAGGAGAGAAGAAAAACGAATGCTCCCATAAATGAAAGAAAAACACAGAATTGCTGCTGAAATGAAATTAGTGCACACGCTCCATGTTTCTGTTTCTTTCTTATAACCGGTGTGTTTATATATAGCTGTATAGTATGTATGACATAGCACTGGGGCACATAGTAATTCTTCAAACTAGTAAAGAAATTAGAAAGAGAAAGGATGAGACAGATGTAGGAATATAAGAGGGTTTAAGTGCACTTACAAGTTTTTAACATTGGTGATTCCTCTGAAAGCTTTCCTTGGAACTGCCTGTATCTGGTTCTCACTCAGGTCTCTGGAAAGACAGACAGAGGGAGATGGGGAAAAAAGTGACAGAAAATATTAGTTGAGGTATTCGGAGCACTTAGAGATATATATGGAGTCAAATGATAAACAAAACCACAAACATTTGATCATTGTCACACACACACACACAGCCACACGAACACATACAGGCAATTACAGAACAAAGGCACAGAAGGAGAAAGAGATGAAGAGAGGGAAGAAAGAAAGAGAGAGGATGATATGACATTTATGATCAGTGGAACAATTTGGTCCAAAGAGCTTCAAAGACAAAAGGAACTATCAGAAATACTGCTGGCATGAGGCCATCTGCTGCCTTGAAGTATGTGTGTGTGTGTGTGTGTGTGTGTGTGTGTGTGTGTGTGTGTGTGTGTGTGTGTGTGTGTGTGTGTGTGTG
>JBBBVU010000007.1:13338595-13351359 GCA_037177055.1 Atherinosoma microstoma | reverse complement strand
GTGTGTGTGTGTGTGTGTGTGTGTGTGTGTGTGTGTGTGTGTGTGTGTGTGTGTGTGTGTGTGTGTGTGTGTGATTAATGGAGAGGCAGTGGCAGGGAAAGAATGAAGAGAGGGAGAATCAGAAAGAGAGGGAGAATCAGAAAGGGTGTGTGTTTCACATGTTTTTAATTGTTTTGTTTTTTTACACTAGAGCCCTCCAAAAGGGCAGCTTTTCTTTTCTGAGGAAACCAAACAAACATTTTAATACCATTCGCAAGCATCACATGATGACTTTTTTCCTCTCAACACACACACGAAACAAGGCAGCACACACAACATCATCACAAACTTTTTTCTCTCTCTCTTTATTGAAAACCTATACGAGCCAAATGATCTTTGACATGACACAATGGTTTAGTTTTAACTCTATTAGTGTTGTTGTTTGGGAAAGAGGCCTGGCAGAGAATCAGGGCTCAGAGAGAATAATGTAATTAGAGAGAGGGACAGAAAGGTATGAAAATATCAGACAAGCTAATCGCCCTATATTCCTGCCAGTCAGGCCTAAGCTAAACACTCCCTGCACAAAGTCAATCAGCAGCAGCACAGTAATACATGACCATGCATGTTAAACAGCCAGCGTACACTTAGATAATCAAAGCAGAGAAGCACAGAGGACCACCAGACCTCGGCCTGGACATTTCCATTTGACCTTGCTGCAAATGGAAATATGCATGCTTAGACAGACTGTATGGAATATGGAAATAACCAACCATATCTATAACATTTTCTTCACACACAATAAAAAAAAAAAAACGTTGTTTTGTAGAGGTAAATTATCACAAACACAGTAACCCAAATCTTCACACACATATCTTTAAAAGGAAAAAAAGGGGAAAAAGAGTTACACCCTGGAATACAGACTATATCATATAGGTTTAATCCATTTTCACAAATACAGGAGCAAAATTGGCTTTGCATTATTCTGGAACTGATCCACTTTTTGAATGTTAATTGGTGAGGCGAACTCAGAAAACAGAAAACAAAACGTATTTAATCAAACTAACAATATCTCATCGGTTCAGACTTTTCCATTTTTAGCCTTGCGTTTCCTGCTTCATTCCTTTTGTTTGACAGGAGATGAACATTTGCTGTTTTGTCTCTTTTGGCCTTGATGGGAAAGGTATGTGCCGGGCATTGCACTCTCTTTACGGGCAAAAAAATATGTGTTTTTGTGTGTAATTTTATTCAGTACTTAACAAAAGAGGAAAGAAGGAAAATATGTGTTAAATGTTTGACAGTTTTGGCACTTTGGGGGTAAAAGATAAAAAAAAAAAATTCTTTTTTTTTGTCTCTGTTCACATGCTAACACTGATTAAACACATAGAAAATAACCCAGATGGCAGACACATGTTGGGCCTATTGGCATTTTTTGATCAGTTATGGCCCATATATTTGGGCCAAACATTCATTAATATCTGGAAAAGCTGAAAAATCCCTTGAATTTTTTTCTTTTTCTTCTATCTACCTAACTATATGCATGATTCAATTCTTTATCTCCATCATTTTAATTTTTTTTCTGTGGCTCTGCCATTTGTCTACCACTGACAAAGTGGAGAATGATATAAAAAAAGAGAGCAAGAGAATGAGAACATGATGAAGGGGAGGACACATTAAATAGTCATATTTCAGAGCTAATAAATTTTTTTATTGTTTTGTTTACCAACCAGCATATTTATTTGTTATGTCTTCTAACAGAAGGAAAAGCATCCAAGTCAAATAAAAGCCATTATGAGACTGCATGTCTCTCTGTCAGCCTTTATGACTCCAGCTGAGTGACTGACATGAGCTCCAGGAGACCACAGTTTAGGCGCCCATAATAAAACTCATGTGTCAAACAGCTTTGAATTAAGTTTTAATCATATGGGTGTCTTCTGCTTGTCCATTTTTCTGATTTGTTTTAGAATTACAGAAAAGCTACATCCATAGCTGACACTGCTGGTGACATTTGGGGAGGTATAAACATGCAATCAACATCTTATTGGAAACTAGAAAAATATTAACATGGACTTAATGAATAGAGCTATAATGTGTGCCGTGTAAAAAGGATTGCTGTGATGTGTTTGTAGTTAGATAAAATTAGCTGCAGAGCTCCCCTTTTTTCAGGGAGAATATATAGAAAGCAGGTTTACTGTTTTACAGATAATTCTCCAGACAATCAGTTCAACTAGACATTTGAGACACAACTGGGCAAAATCAATTTTAAATTAAACTGTATGATTTGGAGATCTATGGTGCACGTGTGAAAGCTTCAAATGTTGAATTTGTGTAATGCAAAAAGATTAAGGATATCCTCTCATGATGATAAAGTTTTACCTAGAGGTTTACAACCTCAAAGAAATGGGGCAACATGGTAAAGAAGATTGGGTTGAAATTTCTCCACGGCAATCATTGTGTCTGCATGAAACTAGCAAAAAAATGTTTATTTTGTTTATCAGACCAAAAATGAACTTTTGAGATGCATCTTAACATGTTTATCTGTCACAAGTCACACTTAGTTAATAGGGCTGGAGGTTGAATTGCTCCTGTATGTTTTTTCACACATACAAGTCATGCCTTTTTATGCAGATGTCTGTAAATAACTCCACTTCTCTTTCCTGCATACATGCTCTAAAAAGGAAACCACCCTTTTACCAGTCCAATTAACTGGTCAGGTTGAGCTATAGTTGTGGCTCGTGTCAGCTGTGCATGCAATTGTAGTTAGTGAGAGTGACTGTCAATGTCATGCAGAAAAAAAGTTTGTTAGTGCTGCGAAAGGTGGTTCTATGAGCCAGTGAATCGCAGGTTGTACTTAGTTTATAATACAATGCTTTTGGTTTTTGACTTAAATTTTGTTCAATAAATAATGACGTGGTATAATATGTCATGTATCATTATTTATCTGAGCTTTTATTTACCTCATTTTAAGATCTGCCAAGGATCAGATGATGTTCTATTACGTCCTGATACATAAAACCTTACTACTGAAACAGGGTAGGTACTTTTTTGCATGTCTGTCGGACTCGATCCACTTGGTAAGAAGCTGATTGAAAAATAAGCCTTTGGGACCTTTAATATTCAAGCAGATGTCTTTGTGTGCCATTTGGCATTGCTTTTAAGGCTTTATGTACTGGCTGATATTTGAAATGACTCTTTATACTGTCACGATGTATTATTTATGTCCGAACGCATTCAATATCCAGAACTGCGTTACATCTTCATGTAAACAGCTGTCCTCCTCCCATCTCTGTGTGAGTCATACCTGCCGACCTTTGAGAAGACTGAAGGCTATCACCAACAGGAGATTGGCCTGTGATCCTTGAAAAGGACACTCACTGATAGACTAACCACAAAAGCACGCAGGCACAGGCACACACTGGACTCATTTGTATAGTGGGTTGGGTTGTACACCACTGTGCTCGCAAACTTCAATTATTAGGCCATTCCTTTCTGTACCCCCCCCCCCACTGTGTTTGAGGGAGTGAGCAATTAATCTGTGAAGAATTCTATTAAAGAGACGGATGGCTGTTTGAATTATGCATCAATTCTATTAGGATGAAAAATTCTGTAGATTATAGTGATACTGATTATGAAAACAACTGTGGACCATTTGGGGGATTGAGGGAAGAACTGGATGGAGACAACACGATGTTCACACAAGTTTAGCTTTTTTGAGCTGGAAAGGGAAACATGAAGATGGCAACAGACTGTTAAGGAATAAGAGGTGGAAGAACGAAACAGCAGCATAAGATGAAAGAAAACACAGATCTCCGTTATCCATTGCATGTTTGTCATGACTCTTGATGGACTGTATAAGGGATGGAATTTAGACCACATATCTTCCAGACCTTTCACTACACAGACCCCCCACTAATGGGTTAACAATCCCAGCCATGGCCCCTCATTCTGAGCATGGTGACTTTCTGTGGCCCCTAGCAGTCTGCAGGGATAGAAGATGACAGCAAGATCCTCCTCAGGTTGGGGTAGTGGTGGTTGAGTTAGGATGTGTTTATGTGTGTGTGCTCCCAGCTATCACCTCTTCCATATGAAGTTCCATTATTCATGTGAGAATAATAACACTCGCCAGGTCACCCTTTGCTGCTTCGGATATTACTGTTAACCCTTTAACACACATGCACACAGGAGCACACGCTGTAGAGACTGATACCGGGGTTTAATCCTTTACATACATAAACACGCATCCATATACTGCGTGAGGACTGTCTATGATTTAATTTTTTGGTTCATACATGTAAAGCAAACAAACTTTTTCTCTCGTGGTATCGCAGCATGTATTTTTCAGTGAAACAGCAGACACCAGATAATAGACGGATCCGCCTTCAGGCTCATCCAGATATGAGCCAGGGCCACTCAGCTCTGAACCATTAACCCGCGAACAGAGGAGTGGAAGCAGACCTGTTTGATTTCATGTGGCTTTGTGTCAGACGGCATCACAGGAGGTCTTAGTTAGACAGAGATGACAAGGAGGAGAGCAGAGGTGTGTGTCCATGTGTCAGCTAGAATTTGTAAGCCTCTGTGTGAAAGAAACAGCAGGCAAGTGGGAGTGAATGGGTAGCAAAGTATATGCATCTTTGTGTGTGTGTGTCTTTTATTAAAAGAAGAGTGATTGTAGTGGAAGAAAGGAGGAGAGAGGTGACCCTTGGCTTGACTCCAGGGGGTGAGATGAAGAAAAAGGGGAAGGAAAAGGGAGAAAATTGAGGCAGAGGAACGAAAGGAGAGCGTAGGAAGACAGAGGTTACTCAGTTTCTTTTTTGGAAACCTGAGACCTTTATTTGTTGGTGCAAGCCTCTCACTTCTCCTCTCCTTGTCTCTTCTCTTCTTCTCTCACTTTTTTTTATCAACCCCCCCTACTGTATCACTTTCTTTCTGTCTGTCTCTCTTTTTTTTATCAACCCCCCTACTGTATCACTTTCTTTCTGTCTGTCTCTCTTTTTTTTATCTCCCTTGGGGGTTGTAACTGCATTTAATATTGTTCTATAAAGAGAGTAATAAATATCGACTGCTGGCTAGCTCACTTTCCCCTTGTTTTTAAGGCACTCTACTGTAGGGTACAACCAAAGTCATGCAGCAGGTATATACTTACTGCCTATACTGTAGCTGTGATGCAATACTTCATGCTTTCTATAACTTCTGGATTTATTTAGGTGTCATTTATACCATTTTAACTTGCAGTCAAGTATTGCCTTTAGGTCACAATAGATATACCGTAAGAATTTAATGCCTGAGATAGTAGTTAAAATTCATCCTCGTAGCCATTTAAGTGTTTCATGTTATGATTTTAACTGTTCCTATTTTGTGCCTTTACATTTTAACAGCCAATAACCACATAGTAAGGACAGACATGCATTCATATTGCCTCCTATGCTGTTATTTTAATGGACAAATTGAAAGCAAGTTATTCCTAACCTTCAAATACCCTGGAAAAGATTGACTATCAAATTTGCATATTGGCAAAGCCGATGGCATAAAGTTTAATCCGTTTTGAACACAACTCCTTCCCCTCCCATCCATTATAACTACATCTTGGCTAAGCTCGAATGATTTTAGCTCATGCCAACAAAACGGGGGGTATATATTGTCCAACTTGCTGGCAGTACATTGGAAACGGCAGGACTGCAGTATGGAACTATATATTAAGAATCTTTAAACATTATTCTGTCATCCATTTCAAACTGTGCCACTGGTTTCATCTGGAAAGAAATGGTGGTTTAATGATAGTTTTAAAACAGCAATTTCTTAATCTGTTTGAATCATGACCCCCTACCTATCAAAGACTAAACACTAAATAAATCTATTCTAACTAGGGGTGGGACTCAATTAAAAAAAAAAAATCTAATTAATTAGAGGCTTTGTAAAGAACTAATCTTGATTAATTGCAATAAAATAATTGCCTCAAAAAGCAACATTATTTCAATTTGAAGGGATTTTAATGGACATCTGAATCAAATAATAGCCACAGACATTAATATTGTAAACTCAAGATCTAGTAACGTCTGGAAAAATGCTTTTAATTGCATTTCAATTCAAAACCAAAGAAAAAGAAATAGAAAATATATCTCTGGCCAAAACTTAACTGACCTAAAGCTAAAGTACCATTTTAAGTACTTTAACTAACAGCAACATGTTACAGTACCTTTAACTTTTATAAATGTTTTTGTCCACATTCTTTATCAATAAGCATTAACATCAGACAGTAGGCCTGGGCAGGAGTCGCCAGACAATCGAGGGTTGTTGTTTTTTTTCTACACAACCACGAGGCAAACTTTCAGAAATATTCTTTTTACCTTTTTATCTTTTGTCTTTTTATGCATTTTTCATTTTCTGTCACACAGTGTTTTTGCATCAAGCTTTCAAGCTTTCATAGGGCATGGTTCCTTGGATTTGCTGTCATAGAGTCCAGTTCTTCTGCCTTTAATGGGAGTCCCGCTATCCAGATGGAAATATATGAATTAAGCTAACGGGCTGTCTACTGTAGCCACTACTTTGCCAGACAGATTTAATGCCAGAATGTTATTGATCGTCTTTTCTCTCTCTCTGCAAGAAACATAATAAGTATATTTTCTAAAATGGAGAACTACTAGTGTGCTTTCCCTAAAAGCTTACCATTTAGATAATAGAATAAATGTCATTTTTGGGGGCATAAAAAACATTTGCTGCAGATACAAATAAAACTGCCCCCATCAGAATCATATAACCTTAAAATCTACCTTCTGTGTTCCAGCATACTATTAATGGAGGACACAGAATCCTCTTAGTCCCATATTTATCTTTTTTTTCCCCTACTCTTTTCAGTCTTTGTAATTCTTCATCAGTCCTTTGACTGTGTGCCCTTGCGTCAGAGCCCCATCCTTCCTCCCTTTATACAACCCAACCCCCCACTCTACTCCCTGTGATTTAATTAAGTGGGCGCTGTATGAATAAAAATATTGCCCCCCTCTATTGATCATGGTGGAAGGAAGCTTGACAGCCCCGGCTGGCTGGAATGGGACAGGACAACCACTCTTTTAACTTACTCCAATATACGGCCCTAAGGAAGTGTGTATGTGCCCGAGTAAAGGTGGAGTGTTATCAATGTGTGTGTGGAAAGGTAAGTAAATTACATTGTGTAAGATTATTCAAGTGTGTGTTTTTTTTTTGTTTTTTTTTTGCTTGCATTTGTATGTGTAGGCAAGGAACAAGCCATCTGGGAGCTGTAGCATCTAACTCAAAGTAAGCGTTCTCAAAAGCTCTCAAGGGCCCTTGCAAATCATTCGATAGAGACACACAACCACAGACGTCTATATAAACACACATTTGTGCACACGTTTCTTAAATGTCTCCTTTGAAACGGCATCAGCATTATGAATGAACATTGTCTGCACTTTTTGTTTCTCAAGCTCTCTCGCTTTTCTTTTTTTGCCACCTTTATCCATCGCTCTTCGTAAGGCTGTAAGTATCTATTATGTTTTGTCGATACTGTAATTAAATTGGACAGCTTAATGCAATTCTCTGTGATCCATAGGCCTTTATGGATATAAAAGCTTTTCTGGCCCCAAGCCCGAAAGACGTCCAGCAAATTTAGATGAGTTACTACTGGCAAAAAAGAAAAAGAAAAAATACTTGTAGAGGTTAAAGCAGCAGTGTGCACACATGGTCATTTGTTATTGTCTAATTCACTTAAATGTCCCCAGTGCCATTTTGTTTTAATGCATTTCCTGATTTGAATTGTCTTCATAGGACCAAGCTATGTAGCTACTGTGCCCTTCTTTCTTTATTCCCGCTAGCTTCCTTCTCTTCGCTTTAGTGAAGCGATATTGCAGGCTCTAGGAACGTTTATGGAGATAATAAAACTTAAAGCAGTGGAGGATCAAGAAACCATATTAGACCGGACGTAGGTGCAAGATATAAATGGAAGAAGAGTGGAGGGTGGATTAAAAGGCAGAAAAGAAAAGACAGAAACAAACATTAGATGAAAGATGGCTTAAGTGATGGGTGGATAAATAAAATGGAGATTAATGAGATATCACATGTATCACATTGTGCACTGAAAAACACAATTTTATACGTAAAGCTAAGCCAACCTATGAGTCAGCTCAAGTGCATATTACACACAGTAGTCCTTTTATTTAAAAAAAAAGAAGAAAAAATTCTGAGACAAAACTTTAAAATATCAATAAACATTTTTTTTAAAAACCAAATAAAATAGCTTTAAATTAAGGAAACGTTTTCATTCATGGGAATGCAGCTTTTGTGAAGGCTACTGTGTTGCTTGGAAAGAAACTGTAATCCTCTAATTAGAAATTCTAAAAAACACAATAACAAAAAGTCTGTTTTATCAAGAAGGATATATGCTCTAATATTACAAAGATACAATGTCTAATATTTTACATATCCGTTAGCTAGGCATTTAGCTCCTCATTCAAAAACAAAGTGCTGAATTACTACCGACAACAGCCACTCTTCATTCCTGTAAGAGGTAAGTAGTTGATCGCATTGTTTGAATGGAGCCAAGAAAACTGCGCTGGTATGGTGCTTATTGACTTGCAAAATGTAATTAAATTTCACAAAATGACAATTTTTGCTTAAGTTTGAAATATACATTAATGTTTGAATAACTGGGGAATAATTAAACTGAGCAGAAATGCTTGTGAATGACAAGCAATTACTCCATAAGAAATGTTCATTTTAAATGATCTGTCATATGTTTTTACCTAAGAAGCAGAAGAGGTGCTTTGACCTATAAGCTAGCTGGCAGCTAGATGAATGAATCATATTTCCATTGTTAAAATGTACATAATAAACTTGCAGTGGATTTTTTCCAAAGAAATGTGACTCAGAGTATGTAATGAGTATGTTTGCCCACAGTGCAAAATGTAGCAGTTTAACTATGAAAGCTCAAAATAATATAAAATGACACTTTGTGAGCTCCAAACTTATCATGACGACATCTGCTTTTCACAATCATACTATGCTCAAGTTGTGTTTTACATGAAACTGCACGCTCAAAGGTTGTTACGTTAACAGGGCTCCAAAATCAGTACATGCAGGTGTTCCATTGCAATCTGCTACATGCTGAGATTGTATTGCAAAATTATCAAGTATTAGTAAGTGTTATCATTACAAGACAACAAAGCTGAAGTCTCATCCCATCTGACCCAAAATCTGCTTTTAACCCTCTGATGCACGAATTGCTCAAAAGCAGTGCCTTTTTAACAACCAAATATTTAACTTCTACAGACATGTACAGTGATGATTTACTTTATTTTGAATCTTATTTGGCTTTTTTTTTTTCATTTTTCAACTATTTTATAAAATATTTGTAATAAATATTCTTCAAATTATAAAACATGTAAATTCTATCAAAACACAGCTGTATAATTTTCTTGTTCTGTTTATCACTGAGGCAAACTTGGTAATTACAATGTATGTGTAAATATGAAATGTTCATAATATTATTTGTTCTTAGAGGCTCAGTATTAATAGAAGCTGATTTATAAAACATAATAGCTAAGGAAACCAACAGATTTCATCAAGTCTTGACTTTGATTAAATCCCCCATCCTGAGAATACACAGGGTGGTAGGTGACAGTGGAAAGGGAAAAAAAACTCCCTTTTAACAGGAAAGGGAAAAAAAATTGGTACTATCTCACAATTCTTGCAATGTTAACATAGCATCATTAAATCTTAGATGTGTGCAAAAACATATCTTTTACTAATTCCCTATTAGACTGGGCATCCCTTTTATTTTAGATTATTGGTAAGGAATCCCCTGGTATCTCACGGTAAAATAATTGGTTTATAACGTATAAAGACATGCAGGGTAAAATAACTACAGCTGACATGTCCTGGTAAGGACTTTAGACCAGAAATCTTACAAGAAAGAGATAAATCAAACTGAGTTAAATTATTGTCACTGCATTTGAATGTGTATTATACTTTCGTATCATGATCTTATTATTACTTTAAACTTTTTCATGTATGAAAACAAATACTTTCAGATTAACACGCAGTTTTACATTAAGCACATATTATATGGCACACTTCTTTCTTCTGTAGCAAGGCTCTCTTCTATTTTTTCCATGGCCATGGTGATAAGTCCTATCTGTCATTATCGGCAGACACCATTTACCTACAGTCACATGACTTCTGGAGCTTCTGTTTAGGTGGGACTAGCTGATCTTGAAAAAGTTATGAGTTAGAAAAATAAAGAAATAGATTTGATTAGAACTGTGTTATTGAGGATTTAGACTAAAGAGTTTGGTTGATAAGAATGACCTCATTGGCTAAATGGATTTCTGCTTTAGGAAAAATTTTAACAGTATAAGGCTTTTAGAGATATGCTCACAGGGTACTCTGAAATCTATAAAAAACTTAAATACTAAAATAAAATAAAAAGAAAGTGAACAAACAAAATTTGTAATTAATTTGGTTCTCACTAGAGGTTTTTAGCTTAAGGGTCAAACTCCTCATTGCCTACTGTAAATGGCTGGGCAAGCCTTTAAGTGAATGGTGAAATACGTTAATAAATGGCTAGTGGTGAAACAGAGGGTAAGTGCTGCTTGTACATTAGAATGAGGATGAATCTAACAACCCCTGTTGAGAGCTTTTCTGACTGACTGAATGGGCTACATGGCAGGAAAGATGGACAAGCCTTGAAGACTATGGGCTGTTAGGGAGGCTAAAAGGAAGCAGATGCCTCAAAGAGAGCAAAAGCGGAGAGATGAGGGTCGACAGGAGGAAGGTGAAGTAATGAGGACAGGTAGAAAGCTGGCAGGCGATGGAGTGAAAATGGGTGACAGGTGAAAGAAGCTGAGGACGAAGGCAGGAATTCACAGTCAAAGAAGTAGAGTAGGTAGCAAGAAAAGACATGAGGGGATGGTTGATGGGTGGAAGGAAAAAAAGGTTTGGTCGAGAACATTAGGATGGAGGGGTAATGGAGGTAGAGGAGCAAGAAGAGAAAGCCAGAGGTGTGAATAAAGCAGCTGACTGTGGCGTTTTGCCTTTATAAGCATCTTGGGAGCACCCATAAATAATACACAGCAAATTAGCAGATTGGACAGAGGAAGGGGACTGCTAGAAATGTGTGTGTGTGTACGCTCTCTCCACACACACACATGGAAGTGATTATGCATTACTGCGTGTGATGTGTGTTCATATTAAACGTGGAGCACTGAATGTTCAGTACAGCTGTGTTCAATGTATGTGTGATTGCTTGTCCCATGTATCTTGTGAGCTTATATGTAAGGCATTTCTCTGAGCTCTGATCTGTCTCTCAGCAGGTCAGCGTTGTCAAGGTTACTGCAGGCCATTTTGCCAGAGGGCCAATTATCTTTGCGCAGAAACAGTACAAAACAGCACAGGTGTCTCAGCAGTGCTGAGGTTAAAGATAGTGAGTGTATAAAGGTGTCTGTGTGATGCCTCTGGTCTGAAGGTATGGTGCTGAATGAAGCCAACAAGCAGAAAGAAAGGGATGAGACAAAAATAAATCAGCACTCTTGTGTTGTTTCTGTGTTTAGTTGTAATAGCTGCATGATCTTTTAATCCATATGAAAGAAGGGAAACAATTCAATGACAGATATGGGAGTTGTCAATGATGACAGTGAGTTAACTTTTTAAAGCTGACATGTTTCCCTGTCTGCAATTAAAGTTTGAATAAAATCTCTATATGTGATGCAATAAAGTCATCAAACATAGTGTAATCTAATGTGTTTGATTACTGAGACACATTTTCCGTTTTCTCAAAACCTATGAAAAACCATGCAAAGTGGGAGTCAAACTTTCATTGAAAAGATGGGCTACTCCAATCATATTCCTGTTCACGATACAGAACACAGTTCGATTAACGAATATACCTCCATTTTGCCTCCGAAGACATTGCAATATTGTGCTCATTCAAAACCTTCATTACATACAAAATTGTAAAAGCACAGTGCATTATTCAGGCTTCTCCCTTGATTAGTAAGTGTCTTCTTTTATGCCCCAGTCTTCAAATTTTGCACCAATTTTGCTGCTGCAGCTGGTTGCCAGATCGTGTAACAGAACAAGCAATCTGACATATAAAAGCAAGTTCCGAAAAAGATATTGGGTCTCGAACATGGCAAATTGGAAAGGAAGGTGTGAATCTTAGAGCAATTCTATTCATTGACCAACTAAACCTCAACATAACTTACAAGAGAATGGAATCCTAGACTGTGTAAAAGCATTGCCGCTACTTCCTCTTGTGTTGGAACAAGTGAAAATTAGGCACAAGATTTATTATAATGAACAGATACAGGCAGGCATCAGATGGTTAGCTCTCTAACTTCAGTAAAGACCACAACAATACAGTGCATTGACATATTTGAACCATCATAGCTAGCTATGCTTTTGCTATCTGAACATTTTTTCAAAAATGTAAATAAACATTCGACTGAAAATTTTGAATATTGCTCTTTCAAATAAGAAACTTGAGTTGCATAACTGCAGTAAAGAAAGGGAGACTTTCACAATGGTTGCAACTATTTGAGTGCACTTGGTGAAATAAATTGTTTGTGATGGCGAACAGAGCAGACTGTCATCCTCCCTTTCTATGTAGCGGTAGGCTAATTCCTCTGGTAGACTGTCTTCCACAGTGGCTTCTGGCTGCTGTCGTCTTAGCCTGAGGGCCTGTCTGGTGGTGCATGTGCGTGTGTATGTGGGGTGTGTGTGTGTGTGTGTGTGTGTGTGTGTGTGTGTGTGTGTGTGTGTGTGTGTGTGTGTGTGTGTGTGTG